>JAULAV010001174.1:0-111658 GCA_030789695.1 Scilla litardierei
TCCGTCTCGACCACCGCATCATATCTAGCGCTTTCCTTCCTAGGGATGAGTCCGGTACTGTGACTATCCATGACTTATTTGTTGGGATTTCATAATCCCATGTTCTCTTTCCTATTCTATTTCATATGATTTTGATGTGACAATTATTATTATTGCTACTCACTCTATCTATGCAGATATGCAGATTCCTAATATATCCACGCTTGGACAATAATCACTTGATAAGGAATCCCTGCACAAAGGCATCTCAAATATTCACATGAAGCTCAACATACATATCTACGGAAATCTACGGACTGATGTATTTTTTATATTTATAGATTTCAGAGCCTTGAATATGAAATCCATCTAAGTCCTAGGTTCCTAATAACATATCCTAAACATCCCTTTTCAGAAAAGTCAAAATTCACGTTTTTCTGTCCTGGTCGACTAAAACATTCATTAGTCGACTAAAAACTTTTTCTTCGAATTTTGGCCTGAAAATTTCTGAGTAGTCTTCAGTCAACATCAGAAAGTTACCGTTAAAATTTCAGTCAAAAATTCCAAAGTTTGACCTTTAGTCGACTAAGCCATCTTTAGTCGACTAATGAAATTTTGTGTCCGTTTTTTCTGAAACTTTCCAGACCCTTTCTGAACGGTAGGAAACTCCTTTTCCCCCCATTTTCCCTCAGAATAACTGCCCAAAAATACTATAAATAAGTGGGCATACCCTCTCTTTTCTTCACACAACTTTCTTCTCTCTTTCTTCCTAGAATTGTTGATTCTAAGCAATCTTGCCTTAGTTGCTCTTTTCTTATTTGCAAGAAGAAATCCATAGATTTCTCTCTTCTTATAAGAACGGAAGAACTTCAAGATTCTTAATCATAGATCTTTTGGAAATTGAAGTTTTCTTCCTTGAAGCAATTTTGATCTTTTTCAACATCAATTTAGAAAGTTGTTTGTGTTCATAATTGTAAGAAGATATCGATTGATCTCTCTCTTCTTTTATGAACCAGACAACTTCAAGTATTGTTCTCCATAACATATCTTTTATATCTTGAAGTTCATCTTCTAACACCATCCTTGAATTTCATTCTAATTTCATAACAAGGCTATAGGTGTTTTTCTATTTCTTATTTAACAGGTTTGAATCTCTTTTGAGATTGTACAAAGTTTGGGACACGGGGAGTGTCGCCATTTTTGTAAGTTTGCGCTTGCGGGGCAAGTGGTTATAGTGGATTGAAAATCTCTACGGGGTAGAGGACTGGAGTAGGATCACAAGGATCTGAACCAGGATAAAGCTCTGTGTTTGCGATTGATTTAATTTTCCGTACTTGTCATTTTATTTTCATTGCCATCTTTGCAAATATTACTAACATCTTATTTGCAACATTTTTATTATATACACTATTCACCCCCCCCCCTCTAGTGTATTGATCCTTACAGGCTAGAATTTCATTTGGTATCAGAGCAAGGCTAAGATGGCAGCAAGTTCCTCAACATCAAACATGAACGCCATTCCACACAACTACAATCAGCATCCTGAAGGGCACTCTCAAACTCGTCCTCCTCTATTTGATGGTTCAAATTACTCATATTGGAAAATACGAATGGAGATTCATCTCCAAAGTATGAATTATGAGATTTGGGACATCGTAGAGACAGGATACACAAAGCCAGAAACACCTGTTGCTGATTGGACCACCAACGACAAAACTGCAAAGACCAACAACTCAAAGGCCATGAATGCTTTATTCTGTGCCATTGATAAACATGAGTTTAATCGAGTATCTCAGGCTAAAAGTGCTAAAGAGATTTGGCATATACTCGAGGTAACTCATGAAGGAACCAATAAAGTGAAGGAAACCAAGATCGCCTCTTTGGTTCATAAGTATGAGTTGTTCAAGATGCAAGACAAAGAGACGATTGGAGAAATGAACACCAGGTTCACTAACATTATTAATTCTCTTAATGCTCTTGGAAAAGTTTATTCTTCTCTTGATCAGGTACGCAAGATTCTTAAGGTACTCTCTCCAGAATGGCGACCAAAGATCACTGCTATTGAGGAAGCCAATGATCTTTCCACATTAACAGTGGAAGATCTTATTGGTAACCTAATGGCTCATGAAGTCACACTACAAGATGAAAAAGAAGAATCAAATCAGAAGAAGAAAGTACTCGCCTTCAACACAACATCTGATAATGAAGATTCAGATGATGACATGGCATTCTTTGCAAAGAACTTCAGAAAGTTCTTTCAAAAAGGTAAGTATAATAATAAGTTTAAAAATACTGATTCTTCTCTTTGCTTTAATTGTAATAAGCCAGGACATATGAAGAAAGATTGTCCACTTCTCAAAGCAAAGTTCAAAACTTCCAACAACGATCAATCCAGAAGAGAAAGGAGGTTTGATAAGATGAAGAAAGCATTTGCAGCAACTTGGGATGAATCTTCAGATGAAGAAGATGACAATAATGAAAATGCTAATATGTGTTTTATGGCACAAGATGAAGAAGAAGAGGTAAGTTCCTTTAATAATGAAGAATTATTAGAAGCATTAAAAGATCTTTATTCTCGTTTCAAAAAGTTGAATAATCAACATAAATCTTTGAAACAGAATAATGATAATCTCCTTATTAAATATCATGAATTATCTTCTTCTAAGAACACTACACCAAATTCCATACATATTGAGAATACATCTTCTCAAGTTTTGGATCTTAGTAAAGAGAATGAAATTCTCAAAACTAAGAATGTTGAATTGCATACACAAATATCCGAAATGGATAAAAATATTTCATCACTAAAGATGAAATACGATAAGATGTCTTCCAATGTTGATAAATTTAACAAAGGAAAGACTAATCTCGATGATCTGCTTAAAATTCAATTTCCAGCAAATCATAGACAAGGATTGGGATATTCTCATAAGGATGCACCCAAGTCTTGTATCACTTCTTCCTCTTGTGGAAAGACAACTTTTGTTAAACCACAAAAGAAGAATCACACATTCATTTACACGAAGAAAGTAAACACTTCTACTTCTTCTACACAAAGAAATATTACTAATATTTCAAAAACAATTCCTAAGTAACCTACTACAATTTGTATATGGGTTCCTAAGGATTCTTGTTTAAAAGATAGGAATAATTATATTTCTACTTACATGCATTCTATTGTTCATTCCAATGATTATATTAAAAAGCCAAATTCCACTTGGGTTTGGCTTCCAAAGATCTAATCTCATGGACCCTCATACAAAGGGTACCAATGTTTAATGTTTTATCTTTCAGGTACCTAAAAAGGAAAGATGGATTTTGGACAGTGGATGTTCAAAACATATGACGGGAAATATCAACTTGATTTCTAACATTATATATAAAGATGGAGGCACCGTTACCTTTGGTGACAACAAAAAGGGCAAAATCATAGGCACTGGAACAGTTGGTAATGCAAATCAGCCTATCATTGAGAATGTTCACCTGGTTGACGGTTTGAAACACAACTTACTTTCCATTAGTCAATTATGCGATAAAAATTACAAAGTAGTTTTTGAACAAAATGATTGCATCATTTACAATTCTGATATGTCATTCGTTTTATTCCGTGGTAAGCGTAAGAATAACATTTATATCTTATGCATGTCTATTACTATTCACAATCAATGTTTAATGATTACTTCTGATGAAACATTACTTTGGCATAAACGTTTTGGACACACAAATTTCAAAAATCTTGCACATATTTCAAAACACAATTTAGTAAATGGAATGCCAAATATTTCTTTCAAACACAAATATTTTTGTGATGCTTGTCAACAAGGAAAAATGCATAAATCTTCTTTTAAATCAAAGGGTATTATCTCAACAAAGAGACCATTAGAACTTCTACACTTAGATTTGTTTGGTCCTTCAACAACAAGGAAAAATGCATAAATCTTCTTTTAAATCAAAGGGTATTATCTCAACAAAGAGACCATTAGAACTTCTACACTTAGATTTGTTTGGTCCTTCAAGAGTAGCCTCTTTGAATAGAAGTAGATATGCATTTGTCATTGTTGATGATTATTCTAGATATACTTGGGTTATATTGTTACAAAATAAGAATGATGCTTTTGAAGAATTTTCAATATTTTGTAAAAAGATACAAAAAATCAAATCCTCTAACATTGTCACTATTCGTAGTGATCATGGGGTAGAATTTGAAAATGATTCTTTTACCAAGTTTTGTAATGAAAATGGCATTACACACAATTTTTCTTTTCCTCGTACCCCTCAACAAAATGGAGTAGTTGAAAGGAAAAATAGAACTTTACAAGAATGTGCTAGAACAATGCTTTGTGACAGTAATCTACCAAAATATTTTTGGGCAGAAGCTGTTGCAACTGCTTGTTACATTATGAATAAATTTCTTATAAGGCCATTGCTTAATAAAACTTGTTTTGAATTATTCTTTGATCGCATTCCTCGTGTATCGTATTTTAAAGTATTTGGATGTAAATGTTTCATTCTAAATACTAAAGATGCTCTTGATAAATTTGATTCAAAATCTGATGAAGGTATTTTTGTTGGGTACTCAACACGTAGCAAAGCCTACAGAGTATTTAACAAAAGAACTTCAACAGTTGAAGAATCATTACATGTCACATTTGATGAAAATCCTTCATCTAATTCTCCCATCATCATTGATGATGAAGAGAACATATTACCTTTATCTAATTCTTTAGATAATATTAATCTTGATGAAATTGATGCTACTAAACCCTCTGTTGAGTCTGTTTCAGATAATGCAGATCTTCCTTAGGCATTTGCACAAGTTCCAAACCATCCATCAGAATTGATCATTGGAGATATTACAGATGGAGTAAGAACTCGACGTCAAATAGAACAAATGGCTCATTGTGCTTTCCTCTCATCCATTGAACCAAAGAACATCAATGAAGCATGCAAAGACAGTTCTTGGATCATTGCTATGCAGGAAGAACTCAATCAATTTCAGAGAAATGATGTTTGGGAATTAGTTCCCAGACCAACAGATCATTCAATTATTGGTACCAAGTGGGTATTCAAAAATAAATTGGATGAATCTGGTCAGGTAATTAGGAACAAGGCACGATTGGTTGCACAAGGTTATAATCAAGAAGAAGGTATTGATTATGATGAAACCTATGCACCAGTTGCTCGTCTTGAATCTATTAGGATGCTTTTATCATTTGCATGTTTTAAAGATTTTAAACTATTTCAAATGGATGTCAAAAGTACTTTTTTAAATGGTTTTCTTAAGGAGGAAGTTTATGTTGAACAACCTCCTGGTTTTATTCATGAAAATTTAGAAAATTATGTTTTTAAATTAAAGAAAGCTTTATATGGTCTTAAACAAGCACCTCGTGCTTGGTATGAAAGACTTAAAAGTTATCTTTTAAATTCTGGTTATTCTATTGGTAAAATTGATTCAACTTTGTTTATTAAAAATATAAAATCTGACATCATTATTATTCAAATATATGTTGACGATATTATATTCGGTTCTACTAATGAAACTCTTTGTTTAGAATTTTCTAAGATTATGCAGAAGGAATTTGAAATGAGTCATATGGGCGAACTCAACTACTTCCTTGGACTTCAAATCAAACAAATGAAGGAAGGTATCTTCATCCATCAATCAAAGTATTCCAAAGAACTCATCAAGCGTTTTGGTTTAGCGACTTCTGCTGATAAACATACTCCAATGAGTACATCTACATCACTAGACAAAGATTTAAATGGTAAGAGTGTTGATCAACGTCTTTACAGAGGTATGATTGGCTCTTTACTTTATCTAACTGCTAGTAGACCAGATATTATGTTTTCAGTATGCTTGTGTGCACGTTTTCAGGCAGATCCTAAGATGTCACATCTTACTGCCGTAAAACGAATTATTAGATATGTTAAACACACGTCTGATTATGGTTTATTTTATCCTAAATCAAGAACATTTGATTTATTATCTTATAGTGACGCAGATTTTGCTGGTTGCAAATCAGACCGAAAAAGTACCAGTGGTACATGTCATTTTCTTGGACATGCTTTGGTCTCATGGTTTAGCAAAAAGCAAAATTCTGTTTCGTTATCTACCACAGAGGCAGAATATATTGCCGTTGGGTTAGCATGTGCACAAATTTTATGGATGAAACAAACTATCTCAGATTATGGTATTGAGTGTTCCACATGTCCTATAATGTGTGATAACACTAGTGCAATTAATTTGTCTAAGAATCCAGTTCATCATTCACGCACTAAGCATATAGATGTCCGTCATCACTTTTTAGATGATCATGTACAAAAAGGGGATATTGTTTTGAAGTTCATTTCCAGTGAACATCAGATTGCTGATATCTTAACTAAGCCTTTGAAAGAGGAATCTTTCATTAAACTTAGAAGAGATTTGGGCATTATCAGTGAATCTGAATTTATCATATGATGTTTTCCAATTTTAGTGAATTTATGGAATTTTCTTATAATTTTTTGATAATAAATTTTCTTAGTCGACTAACGTTTTGTTTAATCGACTAATATATCCAGATTTCTTTTACCTAATTTTTTCTGTTCTTATCTATTAGGACTGTTCAATATACCCTATCTTCGGACATTATTCTTTCTTCTGTGAATTTAGTTTGTTCACAAATTTTTTTATCTTAAATTCTTACCTGCCAAAGGGCATTTTATTTTTTTTAATGTCAGCCGCATACCTTGCCTTGGAGATTCCATTCGGCCACTTGTCTCTTTGTCATTCGGTCACAACATTGCCTAGAATCCTGCACTTCTCTCTTCTCTTGGATTAATACCTTGTCATCATGATGCCTAGAAACCCACACTCATCTTGGAAATTGGCTTTTACAATTTTCTTTTCCAATGCACTCTAGGCCACATGTCATGCTTTCATTCGGCCACTTCTTTGCCTTGAGATCCGAAAATCATCATCCCTTGGAATGGGAACCCACTTTTATATCCTCTTGGAATTCTCACTTTTTAAATTGTTTTTCTTCATTGGGAAGTGTATTTCACCAACCCCATTTAAGGGTTTGACCAACTTTATTAAAAGCCTTCCATAACTTTCACCCACTACCGTCCTTTCCCACGTCTATTTTTTAGTTATTAAATTTTTTTAATTGTTATTTTTATTTTAATTATCCCGAACAGTTGCGCTGTAGATTTATTTTCGGGTATCTTAGTCGACTAACCAAACTCTTAGCCGACTAACTCAGTTTTTTAAACCGTTTCCGATCTAACTTCCGTCTTTTCGCGTTTTAGTTTCGTCTTCCTCCCGCCTCTTCACATATTTTTGAAAACTTTTCAGTTCTAACTCACCCATTCAGTTTCTTAAACTGCTCACGAACTGATCATGGCACCCATTCACTTGGATAACTACTCCCACTATTGCCTATTTATTTTCGGAAATTTCCCTTCATTTCTTTTATCCCAACCGAACCCTCTCTTCATCCTCATCTTCTTCTCCGATGGCTCTTCCTCAATTCCGTGATGCCGCGGCCGAAAATCGCTTCAACGCCTCCGCAAATGCCAAGTTCCATCCTGAGTGCTTCATCGATTACAATGCTCTTGCTTCCTTCAATATTCTCTCCATCCTATCCGCAGCCGGCCTCGAGAAGATCTGGGCACTCGGCAACAAGGAACCCTTCTACCCCCTTCTCGTCCGCGAATTCTACGCCAATCTCGAGCCATGCGTGGTTGGTCGCGATACTCAGATTCTCTCCCGTGTCAAGAACCTCCCAATTTGTCTCACTCTTCGTCGGATCTGTGAGTTGATTGATCTTCCTCCCCATTTTTCAGGTTCTCTCAATTTTACAATGACCGATCCCCGTATCCTAGCAAAAATCGCAACCCCTTGGGTCCATAAACTTTCTGCTGTTCATTTTCACCCCCCTGCACGCATCATTCTAAAGGTTATAGTCTCCAATCTTATGCCGAAAGGCGGCTCCTTTAACTATCTTTCCAACGAATTGGAGCATTGCCTTTATGCAGTGATGGGCGGTTTACCTATTAACTGGGGTTTCGTGATTTTGCAATCTCTTCTTCGGCCGGTTCAATCTCATATCTATCATCCTTCCTTTATAACCTTGGTCCTAAAGATGTTTTGTGTCCCTCTCGATGGAGAAATTGCTGTCTCCAATCCTTATAATATCAACATCATCACTTTGCACAATATGCATTTGGATCTTCCGGACCCTGAGGAATCCGATGCGGCCAATAGTGATGATGATGATGCCGATGACGATCCTGAAGACGACCCCGTAGAAGACCCCACTTCAGCCGATCCCGACTATACTCCGACCCAAACCACTTACGTCCCCTCCTCTATGCCGAGTTCATCCCGTGGTTTCCGTCGCTTTGTTAAGAAACAATGTGTCCACAAGTGTTTTCCAGAGTGCCGCACCAATCCTAGATCCTGTCCCCTAAAGACCCCACGGACATCATCTACTCCTCGCCAAACTACCCAGTCTGCACTCCACGGTCTTCGCGAGGATGTTCGATCTCTTCACGGTACGGTCACTACTGGATTTAGGGAATTTCGGTCAGCCTTGACTGAACAGGCTCACGTTATCGACCAAGTACAACTCAATCAGAGCAAGCTTGTTTCTGCACTTGAGGCTCTGAATGTAGTTGCTCCAGAGGAAACACCTCGTCGTAAATCGCGTCGCAATTCTTAGGACTATGGTTCTCCTTCCGGCCGTTAGACCTTGCCATTTGTTGTGGTTGCTGTTTGTTAGTCGTCAGTGTTTGCTGTTTTGGTATTTTGCTTTTGGGTTGTCGGCCTTCGGGCTTTTAGTGATGGGCTTTGGATCCATGTGTTTTCTGTTCTTTATTTGTCATAGGCCATAGGGCCTTAGTACTGGGTATATGGGACTGTAAGTTTGCTAGTCACTTTGTATCCTTTCTATATATGTTCTGTTTAGTAAAGCTCTGTTTTGTTCTGTTTCGTAAATATTATGTTCCCTATTTCGTAATCATTCTGTGTGATTTTTACTCTTAGTCGACTAACAAGTTCTCTAATCGAATAACCTAATTTTTACCCCATCTTTTTGTCAATGACAAAGGGGGAGAATATTTAGGCAACTTTTAAGGGGGAGCATACATATTTGTCATATTTTTCATCATAACCTAAGTTCATAAACTAAGTTTATAGAATTGAATATGACACCAATTCTATGACACTTCATTTTTTTATGACATATGATATGATATATACATGTGGTCATCATATAACTGAGTCTCACATATGATATGATATCTGCAGATAACTGAGTGTGACACTTCATTTTTTATAAATATTTGTCATCATCAAAAAGGGGGAGAATGTTGGGATTTCATAATCCCATGTTCTCTTTCCTATTCTATTCCATATGATTTTGATGTGACAATTATTATTATTGCTACTCACTCTATCTATGCAGATATGCAGATTCCTAATATATCCACGCTTGGACAATAATCACTTGATAAGGAATCCCTGCACAAAGGCATCTCAAATATTCACATGAAGCTCAACATACATATCTACGGAAATCTACGGACTGATGTATTTTTTATATTTATATATTTCAGAGCCTTGAATATGAAATCCATCTAAGTCCTAGATTCCTAATAACATATCTTAAACATCCCTTTTCAGAAAAGTCAAAATTCACGTTTTTCTGTCCTGGTCGACTAAAACATTCATTAGTCGACTAAAAACTTTTTCTTCGGATTTTGGCCTGAAAATTTCTGAGTAGTCTTCAGTCAACATCAGAAAGTTACCGTTAAAATTTCAGTCAAAAATTCCAAAGTTTGACTTTTAGTCGACTAAGCCATCTTTAGTCGACTAATGAAATTTTGTGTCCGTTTTTTCTGAAACTTTCCAGACCGTTTCTGAACGGTAGGAAACTCCTTTTCCCCCCATTTCCCCTCAGAATAACTGCCCAAAAATACTATAAATAAGTGGGCATACCCTCTCTTTTCTTCACACAACTTTCTTCTCTCTTTCTTCCTAGAATTGTTGATTCTAAGCAATTTTGCCTTAGTTGCTCTTTTCTTATTTGCAAGAAGAAATCCATAGATTTCTCTCTTCTTATAAGAACGGAAGAACTTCAAGATTCTTAATCATAGATCTTTTGGAAATTGAAGTTTTCTTCCTTGAAGCAATTTTGATCTTTTTCAACATCAATTTAGAAAGTTGTTTGTGTTCATAATTGTAAGAAGATATCGATTGATCTCTCTCTTCTTTTATGAACCAGAGAACTTCAAGTATTGTTCTTCATAACATATCTTTTATATCTTGAAGTTCATCTTCTAACACCATCCTTGAATTTCATTCTAATTTCATAACAAGGCTATAAGTGTTTTTCTATTTCTTATTTAACAGGTTTGAATCTCTTTTGAGATTGTACAAAGTTTGGGACACGGGGAGTGTCGCCATTTTTGTAAGTTTGCGCTTGCGGGGCAAGTGGTTATAGTGGATTGAAAATCTCTACGGGGTAGAGGACTGGAGTAGGATCACAAGGATCCGAACCAGGATAAATCTCTGTGTTTGCGATTGATTTAATTTTCCGTACTTGTCATTTTATTTTCATTGCCATCTTTGCAAATATTACTAACATCTTATTTGCAACATTTTTATTATATACACTATTCACCCCCCCTCTAGTGTATTGATCCTTACAGGCTAGAATTTCATTATTCATTTTGTGGGCGATGACCCATCCTTTCATTCCCGGTGTCGACAGGATCACTTTCGAGGCCCTGTGTGTTCGCATTAACGCCAGTGCGTGGCTTATCCAAAAACTCATTGATATTGGCCGTTCCAGCAAGGGTAAGTATTGCTGTGGAGGCCTCATTACCCTTATTGCCTTACACCCCCCGTTCGACATCGTTATCCCCCGTGATCTGCCGCGTGCCCCAAGATCTACATATCTAGATCTTGATGTCCTGAGGCACACCCATATGAACCGATCGCGTGGCGACGGTCGGTTTGCTTTTTACTACGGCCACCCCTACTCCTTATACCACTCTGCCTACTCCCAGCCGTATGACTATTCATCTTGAGGCAGACTAGTCATTTCCTCCAGACCCAGAGTTTGTATGGATTTACATCTTCAGTTTCCACTCCCTAACGCACCACGACCACCGTCCCCTGCCGTCCACTTAGGCGTGCAGGATATCCCTACGTTCAGGGAGGATCTCGGGGCTGGCCCTAGTGTCATGACCCCGGCTTCTGCCATTGTTTCTTCTGAGGCACTCACTACAGCCCTCTAAGGCCTAGCCTCCGGTGCCGACACGACCACTGCCGCCGGCACCTCTTCTCCTGTTCGACATGCCACCTCTGCTCACCTCGCTCTAGAGGCCGAGCTCGCTGCTCTATGTGCTGGTGCATCCTCTTCTACCTCCTCGAACCCATCCACTTCTTTCTTTTCACACCCACGTTTTCTCACACTCGAGCGAAACGCGACCGCCATTCTCTGCCACCTTGCACACATCTACGGTCCACCTCTGCCTACTCCAGCCCCATCACCACCTCCTTCACCGACTTGACGATCATCACCTCCTCCATCACCCCTAGGCGATCATCCCCTCCCATCACCACATCTTCGCCACCCACGACCACTACCATCGTCCCTACACTCCCACCACCCTCCTCCATCACCACGGCATATTCACGTCACAAGAAATTAGTTGTGTGCTTGAAATCATTACCCACCCCACCTCATCAATCGCCGCATCTTTACCATCCCCTGTCACCACGGACACACCACCCATCATACACACCACCACATCACATATCCATCCTCCATCACCTCCTCCTTCCCCACTTCTCCACACACCCATCACCTCCCCCGTCCACTCTCCTCACGTCTCTTTCGAGGAGGATGAGGAGATCACCCCTCTTGCATCTTGATTTTCGTTTTTGTTTTTTGTTCTTTCCTAATTTCCCCTAGCTATTTCTTCTGATTCACCATGATCACACATTTTCGCTAGCATTGTCATGCTCAGCTTGGGGGAAATTGATTTTTGTGCATGTTGTCGTGTGATGTCATTGTTGTGTGCATGTTTATTTGTGTTCTTTGGATGTGCTTTTCTATCTTTTATTTGTGTGTTTCTTTTACTTTATTTTCCTGTTTCGTTTGTGTGTCTTTCATGTTTTTCATTTTTTTGTGTCGGTGCGTACTTCCCCCCCATTTTCATTGCCCTCCCGTATTTACTCTTATTGCATTGATGGCAATGCAAGATTCAGCTTGGGGGACTCGCACTTTGTGCGTCAGTTGTGTCTTTCTCATCGTTTTTGAGTCGTTTTCATCGTGTTTCTCTTTTTCTTTCTTTCTTTTTATTCTCCCTCTCCTAGAGATGACCCCACATGATGAATTTCCATGGATCTACACACACAAACTTAGCTTAGTTACGATAATCACTTTCACTAACCCTAGGAAACCCCGTCCTATTGCATTTCATGCTTTGTGGGTTCACTTTGCTTTTGTGTGAGTTGTTTGTCGTAACTAGCTGTTTGGTGTGCTTTTACATTATGATTCAGATTTATATACTTATCCTTGGTTGACTCCTAGACTATCATGCTTCAATTCCGAATATGCGGTATTTTGCCTCCACTGTCTACTTCTCTATGCATGAATAATTTATATATATATTACGATTCTATTCACATGTGTCGGGACTCTACCAATAGGACTAGAATAACCCATTTTGCTTATGCTCTGATTCGAGAAATTTTTTTCTTTTGCCCATGTGTTTAGAATTCGATTTCTTTTTTGTTTTACTTGGTGCAAATCCCCTCGTCCTGTACCGTTCTCCCACTTGGGAGAGTACACAAATTAATAGCCCAAAATCCAAAAGTCCAAAAAGAAAAAAAGAGAAGAAAAACCCAAAAATAAAAAAATAGAAAGAAAAAAATATATGTATAGCCAAAAACCAAAAAAATACAAATACCCAAAACCCAAAAAAAATTCCCGTTGTGAATACCATTCATATCCATCGTGAATAAAGGGAAGGCGAGAATTTGCACCAAGAGTTCTACTCCACACCTTCTCAACCTCCTTCGTTTTCGAACACACTTGGCATAGGAATTTTCTAACGATTATCTAGGCAATAGTGCGATGATCTTCTAGTTCCTAGCAGTGGAGTCCCCGACACATGATACACTTCGTTTCTTATTCTACTCTCATGCATGCTTGAGATTTTATTCAAAGCTTATTCAAATTGAATCGATATTTGGGTCATTCCTTGTGTATGTGTATATGGAGCTTTACTGCACAATTTAGATAGTAACACTCTCTGCTAGCTCACGACCTCACTTACTCGTGCTTCACCACGTGGGCCCACGACACTTATATGGACTCATATTCCTGGGTTTAGTAGTGTGTTTATCGCATGCTTGCTTAGTGTGGCGTGAATGATTTCGTTGGCTCTGACGGGCGATCTAGGATTCTGTTTTCTTTATTTTTGTTTCTTCCTTTCTATTTTTCCCTCCGAGCTCCTACTCTTACTCGTCTTCCTCGAGGACGAGGAAGGGTTCCGCTTAGAGGATTTTGACGTGCGTTTATATTTTATATATTCACGCACCTCTTCTTCGTGATTTTTAGTTGTTTTCCGTTGTTTCATATCCACTCTTTTGTGTTTTTAGTATCTTTTCACTTTCGTTGCGTTTTTGTGCCGTTGCAGGAGATTGCCAACGTTGGGGACATATACAGCAGATATCATGAGTCCCCAGAGCAAGGGGAGGTGCCACGCGCGAACCCGAAGGCCAAACATCGAAGAATACCATATGTCAGCCCTCAACCAATCGGGTGGACAGACCCACCCGATCAGTTCGTGCACGCGTATCCGACCCGAACAGGAGCAACAGTGAAGAGAATATCACCGGATCAGTTCAGTGATCGGGTGAAAATGACAGACCTCTCTATCTTTTGGAGCTAAATTCCAACCGATCGGGTGACATCTCACCTGATCGGTTCATCTGTAGCCGAATTCTCCCAGCTCACGACCCGACGACATCAACCGATCGGTTCAACGACCGGTTGATGTGTCTCCAGAGCTGAAGATCGAATCGACATCCGTCTCACCCGATCGGTTGATGCTTCAACCGATCGGGTGGATGCTAATCTATAAATACAACCCTAGGTTTTTCCCAGAATGGATCCACATTTTTTCAGACTGTCTTTTTGGGATTTTGGCGGCTGCAATTTTATTTTGTTTGTAAGTTTTCTGATTGTTCTGGAACTTTGATATTACGTTAATACTATTGTTAGATCTGTGTTTCTATTGCTTGATTTTGATTCCAATGGCTAAATTTTGTTGTGATGATATTTTTTCTATGAATCGTTAGTAGTTCCCAAATCAAGGGCATTGGCGGAACCCCTTTGTGGGTTCTCCCTAGAACGACTACAGGATTAGGATTCCGATAGGATTTAGGAATTTAGATGGTTACGAGGGGCGTTTTATTGTCATTGGCAGGAGAAAGACCGCCTCTGACAGTCGGGCCAAGGGGAAATAAAATTGGCGTTTGATCCCCTAGCCACAGCTCACACCTCTAGCGTAGACATTGAATCCTAGCGCGTGGGAACGACATGATGGAATGTTGGGAGTAATCGTTGCAATCTTAATGCTCCCGGAGTCGATCGGTGTTAATTGATATAGTAATGCCCACCGACCGAACCCAGGTACACCTAGCGTATCATCCTGGGCAGCGACCGAAATATCGGGCCCATGGGACGCTAGGTATCACTCTTAGAGGCAACGTCTCACAACTAAACCCTAGAATCTGATCGTGTTCCTATCCGTCGGTCGTAATAGAGAGAGCTCATGATAGGGTGGAAACCAAAGTCCTAGGTTCCCTTTTATACCTTACATCCTTCGTATTTCTTTCTCGTGACAACCAACCGATTGTTAGGGCTAGCTCACCCACCAGGTGAACCGGTTCCTTCTTGAAAACAAGCACAACACACTCCTCCCTGAGTTCGACCCCCAAGCCACACTACAACACAGTGCATTTGCGGTTACAAATATTTAAATCTGGTATCCCCGATCCTACTGCATATAGTGCCAAATCTTGGGGATGTCATGAGGCATCAAGGAGCTGGAACATATGTTTTGACAAAGTGGTCAAAGATTTTGACACTTTATCAGAAACTTTGACCACTTATGAGCCGGAACATATGTTTCGTGCTGATGACCAGTGACTATTTTGGAGCATTCTCATAAGGAACGTAAAGGATATGGTTTTAAGTCTCACTGATGACCAGTGACTATTTTGGAGCATTCTCATAAGGAACGTAAAGGATATGGTTTTAAGTCTCAAGTGAAAATGTTGAGCTGGATAAGATCCATGCAAAACAAATGTTATGGATTCCAAAAGACCAAGGTAATAATTTGGATGAGATTTAAATGAGTGGTCTAGCATGAACATAAAAACTCTTTAAGTCTATACTAAAGACGGTTTAGCAAATTCACTCATGAAGGCTCTACCATATGATGTCTAGAGAGACTTATGTGTAAATATAGTATGAGATACCAGGGTAAATGGGCCTAACTGCAAGCAGTAGATGTTGGTAAATGTTGTTGGGATATTGAGACCCACCCTAATTGATTTTGATGATGTGCATAAGTGATATATGTACTAATGATGTTCATTTCAAGTGTATGTAGATATTATATAGATTTGGAGCCATTGTGACGCAAATCAGAGAACTTAAAGCTGCGATAAAGAATGCTACAAATTGAAGCTTATGATGAAAATGAAGATTTGAGTACCAGTGAAGTTGGCTCAAGATCAAGAAGGAAGTTGAAGAGCTAAAGTTGTGTTTGTGTGAGTAATTTCGTAGAAATGTAAAGCCATGGTATATTACACACACACACACACACATGGAAGAATCATTGAAATTTTTTTAAAAGTATATTACTTAATGTATTTCTATAATATAATTTTTATAAATTATTTTTTAAGTATTTTCAAGTAGATATATTAAGTATCCCAAAATTGTCACGCCCCGCTTCCCAAAAATGTGGAGGCGAGACGTGAGAAGGTCCGTACAGACGTGGAGCTGTGAAGCCACACGCCTGATAAGCGTCATGAAATCGTTATATCTGCAGGTCCTTGCAACGCGATACGAAACAAAGATAATAATAAAGGAAAAGAGACAAAAGACAATCTCAGAATATCCATCACATTAAATTCCAACATCACAGAAAAAGCCACCAGGCTTAAAGAGAAAAGAATCTAAGGGCCCAAACATGGCCAACAAAAGTACAAAGTACAAACAAAGATACCACGCACCGACAACTAACAGGAATCCTAAACCAAAAGGAAACTGTAAGATCCTAAGAAAGATCACCGGTATTCTCAAACTCCTCTTCAACCAACAGAAGGATCGGGCACGAACTCCTCGAACTCGTCGCCCTCAACAACAAACTCAGGCTCGGCAACTAACATGCGACTCCCAAAGAGAAAGGGGCACATGTCAGCAAGTCTAAAAAGACTTGCGCAAGGAAACTGAAAGTAAAGCAAACTAACAACCTAACAGTTATAGTATGCATGACATGGCAGTTATGGTATGAGTGCACAAGTAAGACATGGGGAAACAATAAGTGCAAGAGAACAATTTATCAAGGCATGACATGAGTAGCCAAGCTACTAACAATCTCAATCTTTTCACTAGTCAAGATTCATGTTGTTTGTAGATGTTTACGTCTTACAGCTGAACGGTTTGACATTCACACTGATTGGCCGCTTAACACTACCCCAGAACCCAGAGTTTACGCCTTACCACTGGAGTTGCTGATCGGGCAGACTCCCAGTTGATTGGCCGCTTAACCCTTACCCCATCCCACATGTAAACGAGCCAGGGTCCCTGTACACGAGCTCAGTAAATGAGCCAGGGTTGCCCCGCACAGGAGCTCGCATTCTAGTTCACGATTCATGAGTAATTGGCGTAGGGTGCACCTAGCCGGAAACAAGTAGATCGGGCATTGGCTATCAACCAACACATTGCCCGCTTCTGGAACACGAGCCAGGAAACACAAGTATTGTAGCGTGTGCTACGAATGCGACATTCAACATGGATGGCATGTCTTGTAGTAAGGCGTACAAATAAGGAATTAAACATGGCAGTTTAATATGCATGAACAACAAATTAAAAGGGTTGGATCTAGCTTCGTTGTCAAGCTAGATCAATTGAGGTGACGGATCTAGTTTTGTTGTCAAACTAGATCAATTGGCGTCTAGGCGGCTATCATTTCATCGTCTAGTCTCTTTTACTCTACAACAAGAAAATGGCCTAAAACATGGCCTAAACCCTAAGTGGCAAGTTTCACTTGCCTCACGCCAAGGAAGATGATCAACGAGGCACGCCACAAAAGTTATCTACGGAGAGGAAATCGTTGCCACGGAGAAACAATCATCAAACAACATCCAACCTAGTTTATTATTAGGGTTTCAATAAAATCACAAGGAGAGTTATGAGAAAACCAAGGGATCGAACCCTACAGTATAGAAGCAGAAGATCGATGCCGAGCAAGCACGGCAACGGAAAAACGATCCGGGGAAACCTAGGGTTCAGATCTGGAATGGGGAGAAAATCTGGAGAAGTGGGGTTTTGGGGATTTTTGGGGGTTTTCCGGCGACCTAGAGGTGGTGGCCGGCCAAAATGGAGAGGGGGAAAGGGCTCTTGATGAAGGAGGAAGGCTAGGGGAAGATGGAGAAGGATTTGGGGAAGAAGGAGGCTCAGGAGAAATGAAAGAAGAAAAGAAAATGTTTGGGGGGTTTAAATAGGAAGAGCTGGCAGCTGCCCAGAAATTAGGGTTTCGACACTGATTAGTCGGTCAAAGAAGAGTTACTGACCAACTAGTTTAGCAACTAGTCGGTCGGTCGACCAACTGTGACCGACTAGAATCAAACAGCGAAAGAAGTGGAAAATCTGGGAAGTGAATTAGTCGGTCTGTGAAGACCCGTCGACCGACTAGTTTGGAATCTAGTCGGTCGGTGAGTGTTCATGAACCGACTAACGAGGAACAGTAGCTTAGGTAAAATTAATCAAAGGAACTAGTCGGTCTGAGAGCAAGTTCTGACCGACTAGTTTAACATCTAGTCGGTCGGTGGTTGTTCTTAGACCGACTAAGAGTAAACAGTAACTCCTGTACAGTAGATTTAAAGAACTAGTCGGTTGGAGAAGAGTTCCAGACCAACTAGATTAATTCTAGTCGATTGGTCCGCCTTCTCGAACCAACTAAGATGCACTAAAAGTGCCGATTCGAATCACGGAGCTTCGGGAAGATTCCTATGGCTTCTAAGATCACTCTAACTCTAAGATATGAGTGATTTGAAGCTCTTCACGAATGACTTACTCCGAAACCGATGATCGAAGGAAAAAGCTAGAAAATCACGACGAAACGATCGAAAGTGAAAGCTACGGCGACGAAAACCACACATCCAAGGAGAAAATCCACCAAGCATATATTTTAATATAGATAATCCAATTACACGAAAACCAGTCGTTACATCCTACCCACCTTAGAATAAAGTCCGTCCTCGGACTTTCTAACATATCTAGTCGCCCTATTAACTATCCCAAAATATTTCACGTCATACTTTAAACCAAAGGTAGTCATTACATGTGCTTATATATATATATATATACGCACTAGATAGTCAAACATTATTACTACTAACACGTTTCATTCACGCACGTTATGCTCTTATACCTATCACAGTCATTCGTACTCATACATGCATTTCAATCATTTATATACCTCCATTATATAGCTACTACTTACCTAGCACAAAAAATAGTTCAGATTTTCACAAAAGATTTGTCTCACACTTAGCAAATACAACCATCGCTCTACGTGTAGATAGCTACCTATGCAACAAGCAACCATGGGTATATTACTCCCTAATATTTCCTAGTATACATCCAATACCAAACACATCGACACATGTAGTCGCACCACGCCATTATTCAAACAAGTCTTACTTTATCTAATACACATTCACCATTACTATAATTTCACAAATATAGTCATTCAAGTGCATGTAAATATTTCACCATATCTTCACATCACATACGGCCCTATAACTATACTCACGACACGCCAAACATATCATAGTCACCAAAACTTATAACTAGGCACATACTTACCCGTGCATGGTGCACACCCATACACGCTAACATTTCATCCATGTATACCAATCATACAATTACAAACTCAGTACATTGACACGCTTAGTTTAGCTAGCACACATACGTTCACACGGACAAGTCCTTAGTAAATATCTATACCACAAGACCAACACCTATAGCTATATACTGGTTAGTGACCCACAATCATGTGCGTAACACAACCGGAAACAAACAATCCAAACATTATACATACATCATCCATCACTATACACCAACCACATACAAATACACCAATGTACATAGAGTATACCCACTCAAGCTTGAGTGAGACTCAAAATCATAGCAGAATAATTCCATATACATAACATAGCATCCATACATATGCCAATACTATCTAATGCATACACGTCTACCAACATGACCACATACATATCTAAATGTCAACACCCTTAATATCTAATCAGGTAATATCGCATATTTCAATCACTTCATATACCATGATATTATTACAAACATTAGCACACCTATAAGTACAATATTCCCCCTAATAAATACAGTCATCGTATATTCACATACATGTATCATATATTCTTACCATATCCATCCATCTATAATTGGCACACCAATACACTTACTTCATCCATAAGTTAAGATATGCAATTGCCGGGTATACCTCATGGCATACACGCACACAACATCCATAAAAGCAAGCAATACCAATCAAAATTATATTTCTACTACCACAGGTATACCATCTATATACCCACGCAGCAAAAACATAACTACTTACGTCTAAGCGCAATACGTAACTACGTACAAGCACACACTCACGCGTACAACACATAGGTCACATAATAGGCCTACCCACTTTAACTATACGTACACCTATTATTATCACACCCAGCATACATATAGTTTCACCAATCATATTATTTCAACCATCATAAGTATCTCCAACTACATACACTCTATTCAGACACTCCAATACAGAATCTTATATACATAGACGCCCCTAGAGTGGTATAGCTATCGTCGCACATATCCATAAATATTAACACACTTACAATTTCATAAAATCATGAATAACTCTGAGTATGTATATATCACACAATAGGCAAACATTATCATGCTATAGGGGGTACACTCTTCAAGCCTACATACTCAACTTAGGTACATGCGCTACGACAACATCACCAAAAGTCTAAGGACCCACTACTAAAATGGCGCGACGTAAATAACGGCAAATACTAGTGGGATAACTAAGCAGAAGGAAGGAAACCAAGATTAGGTGGCGTAACGAAACAAGATCGTAAAAATGGGTTCAGGTAGGGCGAGGACAAGGAGGTAAATAGATCAAGTGGAACTGAGATATAATTGTGGATGTTTAGGCGGGGAAGAAAGACGTAAACATTATTCTCATAAGTTTTCGGAAATGGTACGTGAATAGCGAAAGTCAAAAACACTAAAAGTATAAAACGGTCATATTTTGAAAAGTTGGAGTTCTCCGTATAAACGATATTTGAAGATCGATAAAATAAGTTGGTCGAAATAAGTTTGAGTTGAATACACATAATATGAGGAAATGATTTATTGGCTTAACGGAAATCATTATGAAAGGAAGTAAAGCGTTCATACGAACATTAAGGACATAATTTTAGAAAATATTATACGGCAGTGATTTAACAATGTTGGCAAAAGTTTTGAAACGAAATTAAATTAACGAAAGAATTTTAAACTCGTGCTAAATACTTTCAAAGTCTTTAAGCCAGGAAAAAGCTTAAATAATCAATATTGAAACCACCTTTTAGTGTAACCAGGATTTGCCAAAAGAAATCGTTTTACACAAAGCTCTTAACATACGGGCTAATGAGCCTAGCATGGATATATGAAAATATTCGAAATTCAATTTAGTTTAGAAATTATTCTAAAAGCATGCATGGTGAACGGAAAACTTAGTAGTAGGTTTATCAAAATTCGTAATAAGCTTAAAAAGCAAATTATGGAAGGTCCAGGTCAGAAAATGGTTACGAAAACGTAATTTTCCAAAAATTGTTATAGAGAAAATGTTGAACATATCTTTGGTTTGTTGAAAGCTAAAATCGTGAGTGACTCGGAAGGTATATTAAGGGAGCATGATGAATCATTTGAATGGCATAAATAAGAAAGGAAAAGCTTATAAATCGAATTGGGAAAAATAGAAATACGCTCAGAACTAAATTGATATATGAAAAGGGATGCGATATTTAAATAGGTATGAAAGTAAAGGCTGGAAAAACATTATAAACAGTAATCAAATCTCGTCAAAACTTTCGAAATTCAAAAAAATAAATAAATAAATAAATTTAAGTCAACGAAGGGTAGGAGGTATAAGTATACAAATTTCAAAGTTCCGAACAAATGTAAACTTAGGAAAAAGGAAGTCGAAAGGATACCTTCAGAAAAGTCAAGATTTGCAACGGAGAGGTTCGAAAATAATTTACGGCAGTAGCTTAATACAATACTTCGGTAGAAATGGAATCCGATCAACTATTGTGTGAAAATTTAGGCACATGCTAAGTGCTTACAAGTTTTAAAACTGAAGAGAAATTCCAAATAAATAACATTTAAAATACTTTTTAGAGGGACCCGGATTTGCCAAACAACTGATTTATACAAGACCTTAAAGTACGAGTACAATGAACCTAGTACTGATATATGAAAATAATTGAAGTTCTATTTATCTTGGAAGAGATTTTAAAGTGTGTTTGCTATGCAATTAAAATGGATCTCATAGTTAGAAAAATGGTATGTCGAATTTTTCAAAATAGTAATAGAGTCTTTAAACCGAAATGCGAAATTATAGATTAGAAAATGGTTAGGAGATAGCAATTATAGTTACAACCATTAGACTCCAAAATCTACAAGGAATTTGACTCAATCGAAAAGTGAGAAATATAAGTATATATGTGACAGGTTTAAAACAAAATTTAAACTTAGCGAAAACTTTAATAAGGGAAATTGAAAAATAACTTTAAAAGAAATTAAGCATTGCGAATGGGGACATTTGAAGGATCAACGATTATCGAAACGTGGTGGTCATGAGAATCGAGTCAAGGGATTTGGTCGGATGATCGAAACATAGATACGCCTAGGTTATGACTTAGGAAAATCTACGGAAACTCCTACGGTCAACCAACTAAAGATTATGGAACTAAGCGCTAAGACTCCCTAAGGGCTAGACAGTGATGAAATGAGTTCAGCTTGGTCCGCAATCGATGAACCCAAGCGAGAGACCAAAGAATTCTAGAAGTCTATCCTAGTCAACGCTAGACAGGAACCACTAAGGTAACTCCTACGACGACCAAATCAACTCCTAGCGGTGAGTCTAACTAACAATCAGGGGCCTCTAACTAGCAAGCACGGACGTCTAACTAAGTCTTCCTACCACCTAGTGACATATGAAAACTACTAGACTCAAGGCTATAGACTCGGATGTTGCAATTTATTTAATGGACATTCCATAGTTATTATCGTTGTTCCGATAATTCGCAATTGCAAGACGGACCTGCATGGGCCACCAACAAAACCTGTCACGCCCCGCTTCCCAAAAATGTGGAGGCGAGACGTGAGAAGGTCCGCACAGACGTGGAGCTGTGAAGCCACACGCCTGATAAGCGTCATGAAATCGTTATATCTGCAGGTACTTGCAACGCGATACGAAACAAAGATAATAATAAAGGAAAAGAGACAAAAGACAATCTCAGAATATCCATCACATTAAATTCCAACATCACAGAAAAAGCCACCAGGCTTAAAGAGAAAAGAATCTAAGGGCCCAAACATGGCCAACAAAAGTACAAAGTACAAACAAAGGTGCCACGCACCGACAACTAACAGGAATCCTAAAACAAAAGGAAAGTGTAAGATCCTAAGAAAGATCACCGGTATTCTCAAACTCCTCTTCAACCAACAGAAGGATCGGGCACGAACTCCTCGAACTCGTCGCCCTCAACAAGAAACTCAGGCTCGGCAACTAACATGCGACACCCAAAGAGAAAGGGGCACATGTCAACAAGTCTAAAAAGACTTGCACAAGGAAACTGAAAGTAAGGCAAACTAACAACCTAACAGTTATAGTATGCATGACATGGCAGTTATGGTATGAGTGCACAAGTAAGACATGGGGAAACAATAAGTGCAAGAGAACAATTTATCAAGGCATGACAGGAGTAGCCAAGCTACCAACAATCTCAATCTTTTCACTAGTCACGATTCACGTTGTTTGTAGATGTTTACGCCTTACAGCTGAACGGTTTGACATTCACACTGATTGGCCGCTTAACACTACCCCAGAACCCAGAGTTTACGCCTTACCACTGGAGTTGCTGATCGGGCAGACTCCCGGTTGATTGGCCGCTTAACCCTTACCACATCCCATACGTAAACGAGCCAGGGTCCCTGTACACGAGCTCAGTAAATGAGCCAGTGTTGCCCTGCACTGGAGCTCGCATTCTAGTTCACGATTCATGAGTAATTGGCGTAGGGTGCACCTAGCCGGAAACAAGTATATCGGGCATTGGCTATCAACCAACACATGGCCCGCTTCTGGAACACGAGCCAGGAAACACAAGTATTGTAGTGTGTGCTACGAATGCGACATTCAACATGGATGGCATGGCTTGTAGTAAGGCGTACAAATAAGGAATTAAACATGGCAGTTTAATATGCATGAACAACAAGTTAAAAGGGTTGGATGTAGCTTCGTTGTCAAGCTAGATCAATTGAGGTGACGGATCTAGTTTCGTTGTCAAACTAGATCAATTGGCGTCTAGGCGGCTATCATTTCACCGTCTAGTCTCTTTTACGCTACAACAAGCAAATGGCCTAAAACATGGCCTAAACCCTAAGTGGCAAGTTTCACTTGCCTCACGCCAAGGAAGATGATCAACGAGGCACGCCACAAAAGTTATCTACGGAGAGGAAATCGCTGCCACGGAGAAACAATCATCAAACAACATCCAACCTAGTTTATTATTAGGGTTTTAATAAAATCACAAGGAGAGTTCTGAGAAAACCAAGGGATCGAACCCTACCGTATAGAAGAGAAAGATCGATGCCGAGCAAACACGGCAACGGAAGAACGATCCGGGGAAACCTAGGGTTCAGATCTGGAATGAGGAGAAAATCTGGAGAAATGGGGTTTTGGGTATTTTTGGGGGTTTTCCGGTGACCTAGAGGTGGTGGCCGGCCAAAATGGAGAGGGGGAAAGGGCTCTTGATGAAGGAGGAATGCTAGGGGAAGATGGAGAAGGATTTGGGGAAGGAGGAGGCTCAGGAGAAATGAAAGAAGAAAAGAAAACGTTTGGGGGGTTTAAATAGGAAGAGCTGGCGGCTGCCCAGAAATTAGGGGTTCGACACTGATTAGTCGGTCAAAGAAGAGTTACTGACCGACTAGTTTAGCAACTAGTCGATCGGTCGACCAACTGTGACCGACTAAAATCAAACAGCGAAAGAAGGGGAAAATCTGGGAAGTGAATTAGTCGGTCTGTGAAGGCCCGTCGACCGACTAGTTTGGAATCTAGTCGGTCGGTGAGTGTTCATGAACCGACTAACGAGGAACCGTAGCTTAGGTAAAATTAATCAAAGGAACTAGTCGGTCTGAGAGCAAGTTCTGACCGACTAGTTTCACATCTAGTCGGTCGGTGGTTGTTCTTAGACCGACTAAGAGTAAACAGTAACTCCTGTACAGTAGATTTAAAGAACTAGTCGGTTGGAGAAGAGTTCCTGACCGACTAGATTGAATTCTAGTCGGTTGGTCCGCCTTCTCGAACCAACTAAGATGCACTAAAAGTGCCGATTCGAATCGCGGAGCTTCGGGAAGATTCCTATGGTTTCTAAGATCACTCTAACTCTAAGATATGAGCGATTTGAAGCTCGTCACGAATGACTTACTCCAAAATCGATGATCGAAGGAAGAAGCTAGAAAATCACGACGAAACGATCGAAAGTGAAAGCTATGGCGACGAAAACCAATCATCCAAGGAGAAAATCCACCAAGCATATATTTTAATATAGATAATCCAATTACACGAAAACCAGTCGTTACAAAAATAGCCGACTATTTGACTGATAGCCGACAATTTCTGTCAGAGATTTTCTCAAAATTCTCTGTCAAAATAATAGCCAGTTATTTGGAGGGGATAGCCGACTATCTGGAGGGGATAACCGACTATCTGGGTCACTAAAAACAGATTTTAAAATATATCTTGATTTTTGCTAGCCGTTAGTTAACCATTGTAATTAACTTTTACAGCTGATTTCAAGTTATTTTTGAGCTGATTTTATACTGCTATTTTCCTATAAATAAATGGGATTTCAGTAGTTTAAAATACAACAATTTCAATACAAAAATCTCTATATTGTTCTAAAGTGCTAAAAGCTTGATTCTCTTCTGTTTTTCATTCTAAAGGCTACTGTTTTAATTTGTGTACTAAATATTTTTTAAAAAGATCATTCTTAGTATTTTTATTTAGCCTTTTCTTTTAAATACTCGTGCATTTTGATCTCCAAGCTTAAACGCTTTCATTTTGAGATTCAAAATACAAGTCCTGTTATTTTAATCTTTGTGCAAGTTTTAAAGTTCATATTTTTCAAAGATTAAAATAGTTGACTATTGATCTCTAAAGCCCAAGAGAAAATTTTAGAGAATCAATGATCACGACAACGTTTTTGATCAAATCGTATTTTATTCAATATAATTCATTTGATCAAAATCTTAGATTTTCTTAAGCCACGTTTCACACATATATTATGGCTTATAAGAAACCGTGTACTCTTTTTCATATCTTTTGTGAAGTCTTTGGAGAAGACTTGTGTTTGTAATTCCCAAGTTATGAGGAAAATTGTGTTGGAAATCCTAGTTGGTGGAAACTAGGTGTGTGCATGGAAATCCTAGTTGGTTGTAACTATGTGTTGGAAATTCCTAACGAGGAAAGCTAGGTGCTTGTATTGTGTGTTGCAATATAGTGGATTAAATCCCAAATTGAGTTGGGGACTGGATGTATGCCATAGTTGGGATGAACCAGGATAACATTCTTTATGTTTGCGTTGTGCTCTCTCTCTCTAACTTATTATTTATTGCTTTAATTTTTATTTCGTTGCATCTCATATTCAAGCTTACTATATTCTTGATTAAGTACAAATTCATGGCACCTTGATTTGAGACTTAGGCAACTCGTAGAATGATTTTTAATTTTACTAAAAAGTTTATTATTATTAGACAACTCTATTCAACCACCCCTTCTAGTGTTGTCTGCCATCCACAGGATCACACAAGTGGTATCAGAGCTTGGATTTTAAAGGTGATGGCATCAATATCTCACCACTCCGAAGGTCTCAACACTCAACATCCACCATTGTTCGATGGAAAGTACGCAAATCGGAAGATCTAGATGATGATTCATCTACAATCCGTAGACATTGACGTATGGACCATCACCAAAAACAAGTACACACAGCTTGAAGCAGAAATGGAAAAGTGGACTATAGATGAAAAGAAGAGAGATAATATAAATGCAAAAGCAATGAACTCTTTAGTTTGTGTGCTAACATGAACCGAATTCAATCGAGTGTCGCAATGTACAACTACACATCAAATATGGCATACTCTTGGGGTAAGCCATGAAGGTACAGAGAAGGTAAAAGAATCTAGAATAAATATGCTATATTATAAATTCGAAAGGTTTAAAATAGAATAAGGAGAGAGTATTAGTGATGGTAATACTTGATTTACTAACATCACTAATGAGCTTAGAGGTGTTGGATCGGATCCTAGCCTAGAGGGGGGCTTGAATAGGCTTATAAAAATATTCTCGTGCAACCCACGAAAAATCACACGCAGTTTAAATCACAAGCAGAGTAATAAGAGATAATCACAGAGTACGCACATATTTACCCTATTTCGGTCGCATCAACGACCTACCTCCAGCCCCCAAGCAAATACTAGCATTAATAAGTTCCTTCTGTACACCTACAATGGGGTCCTAGCTCCAACTCCCCACCTAGACTGTACCACACTCAACAAAGTGCAGAACTCTATCAACCTAGTAAATGCGTTTCTTGACTGCACCAACTCGTCAAGACCATCTTGTCTAGTCCCAACCAGACAAGTCCCCAAAAGAATAGTCACAAATATCGGTTAAGTTTTCCCTACAGAGATCTATACACTAATACACGAATATAAAGAGTAAAGGGTTTTGGAATGCTCATTTTATGTCCATGTAGTCGTCTCTGTAATCAGCATGTCATCAGCTCCAGTCTGACGCAAACGGTGTATCGATCTGACTCCTGGATCTCAAGTTATAGCTCAAGTAGCACTCTGGTCTGTGCATATAGTAATTCAGTTCAAAACCAATTATTAGTCGGTATGTATGCACAAAAAATCCCAAACAAAACGATCCATGCCAGCGCATCCTATGCATCTCCCTCTCTCTCGACTAGGGCTCGACTTCTCCGATACGCCGTCGCCTTCACGGCATCTCTCGATGGAAAGGAGGTCGACGACTGATCACTCCACGTCGGTGGTGACAATCAGCAGCACCTCACACCGACGGCGAGCTCTCCAGTAATGACAACGACTTCGGTGGCGTGCTCTCACTGGCAGCTCTACACAGCGACTTGATGGACTCCCTCTGACTGCTCCTCAACTTCGACTGCTCTTCTTCGATGACGGCACCTCCTTGGCTCTCTACGGCGTTGAGTTCGTGGCGACGACTTCGAAAATACCGACAACAGCTTCAACTCTAACGTTGGCAATGATGACTCGACTTAGACGTGCAGCAGCTCGATGGTCTAATCTCGGTAAGCTTCAGAATTAACTTCGATGGATGCTCGTCTTCTCGATGGCTCAACTATGATGGCATCTCCTCTTCTCAGCTCAACTACGATGGTGTCTCCTTAACTCAACCTAACTCGACGGTGACAACGAGGGTTCACGGCGATATGGGCTTTGTGTGGTCTTCGACGTCGACTCGTCGATGGACTTCCCTTCGACGGTGAAGAGTCGACTCAGCGGCACTCGACGGCGATGATCTCCACGGCAGCACTTCACGGCATGGAGGTGACAGAGCATGACGTCGATGCTCCTTATGCGTGGCAGTGACAGCACGGGCTTCAAATGGCACAGGTCAGTGACTTGAAGCTCCCACAGCAGCAGCTAGGGTTTGTAGACGTTCACGACGTGGAGTCGATGATAGTTCTCCCCTGAAGATGTCGAGCAGCAAGTCCTTTGTTAGACAGACTCGGTGGCAATGGCTGATGCTTGTGTCAACGGTGCAACTTTGCAAGGGGATACTTGCTATAGGAAATTCCCAAGAACTATACGATGATTGTAGATTTGAAGATGGGAGCTTTTTCTTGTGGTTGATGAACTATAGGGATTTTTGAGGCTTGGTATGTTTGCTTGCGGCAAGGGAAATATGCAATGAGGTTTTAGGCAATGAGATGATAGGAAATTGATTTTGCCACAAGCTTTTGGCCTTTGTTATTTTGTAGTGGCTGGGTGACACCCTCTTCCCTTTTTTCCTTCCCCTGTTTTTTCTTAGCTATGATGCAGGCTTTTATATAGAGAGTGGCTAGGGTTTTATTTTGTGCGGCCAATGAGGGGTTTATAGCCATGATAGGATTGCGGCAATGTATTGAGGAATTTGGAGCAAATTGATATTTGACTTGGTATAGGCTTTGTATTTGGATGGCAATAATCTTTTGGCTCAATCTCTAATTGATTAGACCACATCCAAAGAGATCATCTCCATTCCATCTCATATTTGACCAAGTCCAAAATGCTTTGTGTATAGCACTTTGACCAAGTCCATTAGCTATGTGAATAGCAATTCCTCCAACACGTTGACTTAGTCATATCTTCAAGAATTACCGCTTTGTCATTCTTGAAACACACTTAGCACACACGTTAATAGCAACACACATTTGTCATCATCAAACTAAAGATCCTAGATCGTTGCTTCCAACATTCTCCCCCTTTTGATGATGACAAACCCATAAAATGTTTGAGCAAATGAATGCGCGCGTGTGAAGTATACAATGAGCAAGCATAACTAGCATGCACAATTTACCAATGTGAAAAGCATGAGTGAAAAGCATGCTCCCCCTATTTCCAAGCCCCCCCTTCAACAAATAATACCATGCTCCCCCTTCAACAATTATACCAATTCCATTTATACCATTTGATACCAAATCTTGCCAAATCTTTCCAACACTTTTCTCCCCCTTTGTTGTCATCAAAAGTGGATTAATGAAGTCAATATATATTAAATGCAAAAATAGAGCATATAAATTATATCTAGCACTTGCATGTCATTTTCCATATAGTAGACAATTCAAATTCATTGAAAATCATAATTTAGACTTCAACAACATTGTGTAAGTGTGATAATTAAAACATTTAAGTACAAAGGGAGATTCAATTTAGAACCTCAACCAAATCAATCCACATTTTCAATTAAACATGAATATCACTAGAATTGATTTTTTCCATCTCATTAAAAAAGAGTTCAAGTTACCAAACCCCCGAAACATAGCATATAAGGACTCTTAGATGTGGGGTTGGCATTGCTTGACAAGTAAAGTACACCAAAGCTAGAGATTACCCATAAAGCATATGTTGGATACTCGTGGGTAGTGTACTTGCCATGAATTGTATCCATTTTACATACGGAGCAATTTTCAGTTTTTTCATATTTATTTTGTGCTCACTTTTTATTCATGGCAATACACATCATATCCCTTAGATAATTCAGTTTTTATTCATCCTACATTCACTTTCCAACATTCATCAAATGAATCTCCAAAAGTACTAAAAGTTTAGTATTCGTGGAAGTGCGTATGTAGGTGTAGAAATCCAATTATTCATTTCAAGAAGCATGTCATGGCTACAAAATAGATTCTAACATACGCATGTATCTATAACAATAATACAATGATTTCTACAAAGGATATGAATGAACATTCAATAAGACCACTTATAAAGATTCATGAGGTATTCGTTAAGCACCATTTTTTTATTTTTTTATAAAGAACTAAAACAAACCTAAAAAGCAAACAAACAAGCACACAAACGAAAATTAAATCAAGCACACACAAAATCTATGAAGGTACGCAATGAATGCAAAGAGGGAAAAGAAATATACATTCGCGTCGCTATTTGACTAAGGAGCTAAAAGAATGAAACTTTCAATTTATTGCTCCTCGCAAAATCTCCACCTCACCTTCATGAAAGGTGTTAAGTGTGACCTTGGAATCTAACAAGGTCCACTAGTGTTAGTCATCAATGCTTTAGGAACCCACACTTGTTTGAACTTTATGTTTGTGCTCCTAAACTTACAACAATAGGATGTGTGACCAACACTATCACAAGTAAAGCACTTTGCATGCATATTTTTCACAATAGAAGGCACATTGTGGAATTTCTTAAATTTGGGCTTTTCGAAATTTTTAAAACCAAATCCAAGCCCTCTTCAATTATTGCCATATAATTGATTTTCAAGTATGGTATCCAACGAATGTTTACTAATTGAAAATTTTCTTAATGACAATTCTCGATTAGAAACTTTGGATTTTAATAATTTATTTTCATCCAAAAATAAGGTGCATTTACGTAGAAAAGCTCTCTTGTTTTCCTCTTCATTCTTTTCAAATTCATCCATTTTCTTTTTAAATTCGTTATTTAACATGCACAACTTATCATTAAGCTCTCTAATCACATAGTCTTCTTCAGTTTCGAGCTTAATCAAATCCTTCTTAAGCATGCTAATATTATTCAATAAGGAAGGGCAAGAAAGACAAGCAGCTTCTTCATTAAAGCATGATTTTTCTTTTTTCATTATAGCAATGGTAGAATCACATGTAGCAAGTTCTTATTTAAAAATGTCAACGTCATCAGAAATATCACAGTTTTCTTTTTGTAATTTAAAGCTGGCATTCCTATAATAATTTAACGTGAGTTCTAGCTCATTAATCTTATTTTGCATTCCTTTACAAACATCAAACAATTCAGCTTTAGTGAAGGAATTTACCTCATTGCTCGTTGCCATTAAGCAGAGGGAGGTGAAAGCTACAATCTTCTCAGGCTCATCCTCTGCTTTGATGTCCATGTCCCACGTTATCATTTTGCCTTTTCCTTTATCTTTAGAAACCTGAGCAGTCTCTTATCTGCACTGCTTCGCGAAGTGTCCATTTTTCCTGCATTTAAAACATTCAACTCTATCAGCAAAATCTTATTCAGAAGAATTTTTATTATAATTAAAAGTGTTAGAGAGAATGAACCTTTTATGCATTTCTGATCTTCCTTGAGGAGTTCTGACGTACTTTCTGAAATTTCTGACCATCAGTGCTATCTCCTCATCATCATCTTCATCTTTGCTAGCTTTCAGAGCAAGTGGCTTTGTAGCTTTTTCCTTCTCCTCAGGTTTCTCTCTTTCTTCAATATTTTGCAATTCAAGCTCATGGGACATTAAGTTACCTATCAAGTCATCCACCCTCATCTGTGATAGATCCTTCACTTCTTGGATGGCGGTGTCTTTAGGCTTGAAAGAGATTGGGAGTGCTCTTAATATCTTCCTCACCTGTTCAAGGCTAGAATATGGCTTATCGAGCGAGCTAGACTTGTAGACGATGTTAGTGAACCTCGCAAACATCTCTGATATGGTCTCTGATGGTAGCCTGCGAAATCCCTCGTACTCTGTGCTTAGAAGTGCAAGTCTATACTCCTTCACCTGTGACGTTCCCTCGTGCGTCACCTCCAATGTATGCCATATTTCCTGTGCAGTTAGAAAATGTGAGATTTGAATTTAGATTTATCTAATGAACAAATAAGAGCATTCATAGCTTTAGCATTAAAGGGAATAAAGTCTCCAATCATTGTCATTCCATTTATCATCAAGTTTAATCATCTCAACATTTTCAATTTTAATGACAGATGGTTTATAGCCTTTTTCAACAATTTGCCAAGCTTTATAGTAAATAGAAATTAAGTAGATTCTCATACGATTTTTCCAATAAGCATAATCTACTCCATTAAATCTAGGGGGACGTGATATGGACTGACCCTCAGCAAAAGCACTATCAATGGGATCTATGGTCAATCCTAGGCTAGATCCTAAAACCTGGCTCTGTTAACACTCGTTGAATCTGGATCCTTGCCTGCGGGATGAATAAGCTTATAAAAATATTCTCGCGCAACCCACGAGAAATCACATGCAGTTTAAATAACAAGCAGAGTAAATAAGAGACAATTATAGAGTATACAGAGATTTACCCCGGTTCGGTCGCATCAATGTCACGCCCCGCTTCCCAAAAAGGATGGAGGCGAAGCGTGACTAAGGCCCGCTTAGGCCAGAGCTGAGAAGCTCGGACCCAATAAGCATCTGTAGGGGTACCAATTTGAAAGTTTCAGGTTCTTGCATTAATAAAGTTCGAAACAACAGAAGGTACAGAAAGGAAGTTGCATTCATTAAATTAGAGATGTAATATCCAACGAGTACAAAGTCTAAAAGGAAGCCTAAGCATGGCAATGAAAAATTTAAAAGTAAACTAAAAGCAGTAACCCCTGAAAGTGACGACTAAAAAGACCTCTAGGTCTGGTCCTCGTCGGGCGCATACTCTGGGTCGACGTCCTCGGCTCCTCGTGCTCCAGTGAGTCTGCCTCGTCCACGAACTCTGGCTGAGCACCTCACATACAACACCCAAAAGAAAGGAACTGTACGTCAGATAAAGTCTACAAGAAGGGTTAGACTTTACTGCAAGTGCACCGAACTTTAAACAACGGATTACTGGTTGATTAGCATGCTGATGTTCTATTACACAACAGTTTACTTGTTGATTAGCATGCTGTGGTTATAACAGAGTAACATAACAGGAAGGTAAAACGGGACAGGTAGTAGTCATAGCGTGTGCTACCAACTACGGGACTAACCTACAGGTGTCAAGATAAGTCGGGACAGGACGAAACAAGACGGGACAAGACAAGTGAGACACGAAAGGGTTCACGCCTTATGGTTCGAGGGGGATCAGACCCTCTTGCCGTGCGCACGTTCAACCCAATCCCAAACCCCAAGACAAGACAAGACAAGATATCCGTACAAGGGATCACTTGCTCTAGCTTGGCGAGTGCCCTATTGCCCGCAGGCTGTGTATCCGTATAAGGGATCACTCTCTCTAGCTTGGAGAGTGCCCTATTTCCCGCAGGCTGTGAATCTGTACAAGGGATCACTCGAAGAGTGCCCTATTGCCCAGCGGGCTGTGCAAGACGGGACAGGACGTGACAAGATAGGAAGGGTTATTCTATGGTGTCCACACACACACACATGATAGCCCTACAATATCAAGTTGTTGCTGTCAGGCTCAGACTTCGTCGTCAAGTCTGAGCCGTCAGGAGTCGTCCCGGACGCTATCATTTCACGTCCGGTTCTATTTGTTCACAGTTATCAATTCTAACCAACTAAGGCCTAAGCACGGCCAAAAGTGCAAGTGGATACACTTGCCTGCGATGGTGAGTGTGTCGTCCTCTCGAAGCGTCTCGTCCAAGCGTCTCGTCTGTGGAAGTCCGTCTGAAATATCGCCACGGCGACGGTGTCAGGTCTCAATTTTATCAAATCCTATTAGGTTTCGTTTCAAGGTTATCGGGACTATCCTATTCGTCAAAAGTCACTTTTTTGATGTTTCAGCCTAATCGACGATCTAATCCTATGTTCACAGTCAACAAAGTCCATTCGTCGATTTTCTAGATGTGTACAACGTTTTACTGGTGCTGGAAAATAAATTTGAGTTCAAGTTGACGATTTTTAGTTTAGGGTTCAGTCAGCTATTGTGGGGGGTTTCTACGAGTTTCGGGGAACCAACCTTAACCGGAGTTTGTCGTAGAATGGAAGTCGTGTCTGATCGGAGAACTCCTCAGCTTCAGATCTGGTCCTCGCATGATTCCCCAAAAGTTGAAACTTGCGACGAAGGCGTACGACGTGTCGTAACGTCGTAGACGGAAAATCCGCAAAGTAGCACACCCAAGTGGGGCCCACAGCAGTGCTAGGGGTCAATGGGGGACCCACAACACCTCTGGAGAACTTGGGGGGCCCACCACAGGAGTTGGTGTGGGAGAATCCAAGTTGCGACGAACTGTCGTCGGTCGGACACCATCGATGCGAGGTTCCTCTCGGTCAGACCGAGAGAGGCTCTCGGTCGGTCGTGGTGCAGCGCAGTGGAGGCGGGGTCGTGGTGCGGTGCGAGGGAAATCCTCGGTTAGACCGAGCGGGCCTCTTGGTCAGACACGGTGGGTGCGGGCGTGCAGCGCTGCGGAGCGATGCGGAGCGGCCTCTCGGTCGGTGCGGAGGATCTCGTCGGTCGGGCACTGAGGCGGGGGTTGCAACGATGTGGGGTGCAAAGCGGAGCGGGGTGCAGAGTGGGTGCTCGGTCTAACCGAGCGATGCTCTCGGTCGGAGCGGGCGACAGCGTGGGGCGTTGCAACGGAGCGCTGCAAGCGGCGATGCGGGAGTGGGCTCCGGTCGGGCACGGGGAATTGCGGGGGCGGCCGTCGGTCGTGCATTGGGCGGCTGTCGCAACGTTGCGACGAACGTTGGGAAGGTGTTTTTGATGGCTAGGGTTTGGTTGCTGCGAAAATAAGCTAGCCTAGGGTTTATTTAAATAGATTAGAGCTAGGGTTAGGTCTAGGGTTTAAGAAAACGTAATTAAAATAATTAAAATAATTAATTTAAATCCAATTTACTCTCCTCTCCCTCACGCAAGATGGATCCGGCCAAAAATTCTGAAATTTGGTCTAAAAAATTGTTTAATACGTTATTATAATATATGAATTTTATCATAATTAAAACACTTATAAAAATAGGTTTTAAAATTATTTAAAACTTTCAAAAAAATGGAAAATAGGTCAAATTAAGTCCAAAAATTGTAAAATAAATATTGGGGTGATCGGGACAACTAAAGAAAGAGAGTGAAGAAGACGGATCTAAATTTCGACGTCGAGAGACGAAACTAAAAATAGAAACGTCTCGCATCGAAACAGAAAGTCGCGACGTCACATCAAATAAGATAGAATCGTGGAAGAACAACCCGGGAAATATCGTTCCAAAATTGTTCCACAATCTAATACTTCCAGAGACGATCACGTCAACATATCACACAAAAGGGCTCAAAAACAAATAAAGTCTAAAATAATTACGTGCACGGTCAAAAGCACGTGCACGAAGAAAGTACGATAGAAACAGGCTGTTACATTCTACCCACCTTAGAAATGATTCCGCCCTCGGAATCACTAATAATAATAATAATAATAATATCTATAAGCACTTAAGCCTATCACTCCCATCTTCCACACAATAATCTCTAATTCACATAACTTCAACACCGCTCCTCAAATAATCCATCATAACCCATCTTTTCACTAGACAATGCCACGACCTAACTCTCCTCCTAATACTTAACTATAGACCCACCACTACTGTTCAAATTTCCAACTCCAAGTCCTCACAAAAATAAATAATAACCATCTTCTCATACCATACCACTCCACTAAACATCATTGCCCCACAATATCTTGTAAATTTCTCAATCTCTTCCCAAAGTTAATCAATCTCCAAGAAATGAGATTCTAGTCAACCACCAATCCAGGGCAAAAACTTTGTCTATTTTATAATACCTTCACAAATGAACGATTGTCGTGCCCCTAATACGTTCCTTATCATATCTTCCCATAAATTTATCCACCAAATAATTGAACTATCAAAGTCGCATCTCCTCCTACTTATTATAATTTTTTTTCAACTAATATTAAATCCGACAACCTAACCATCCATTTATCTCAACACGTCGTATTACTCCCAATGTCTTCTCACGTCAACTCATCAATCAAGTCTCGATGCTAATAAAAGCTCTACTCAATCTCATGATCACCCTAACTCATACCATACTCCGCAGTTACACCTATCTACCACCCGTCTAAGCCTCAAGTCTGATAAGTTGTCATCTCCTCACATATAATTTCATCCAACCAGAATTTCACATTGAGTCCGTCTCACATCGGTGTTATAAATAAGTCTTGGACAGCTCATTCCTTTCATCCAAAAGATATTCTAATCCATCATCCTTGTGTCCCCAAAATCAATTAATCATTGCCATAATAAAACTCATCTCACCCCAAGCCTACCTGCAAACAAAGTCCTATAACGATAATAGCTAGTCCCAATAGTATAACAACCATAAACACAAATAAAGTTTCTAAGGGAGAAGGAAAAGAAGAGAAAGGAAACTTAAGACCAAGGACACATTTCAAAACATTTGGAGAACGTGTAGAGTTGTGGCAATGGATGAGGGAGGATATGTGATTTGTGATCTTGTGAGCTAGTTTCAAAAACTTTAAAAGTTTGGTTTAAAAGAAAACAAAGTTTTGATACAATCACATGCAGTCAAAGATAAGCTATTCTATAATTGCGAAAAACTACGTCTAAGGAAATTTCCTGTTTGATCCTATTCATACATGTATGAATACCGTCATTCAGACAACTTCAAGCATACCATGGTTAACACTGAGCACACATTCAAGACACAAGGGCAATCATCAGGATCCTAACGATGACACACTCATACAGGTCTACACACTCTATCTATGCTTATGCACTATGACGACATCACCTACCAAAGGGCCTATTCCTAAACTGAAGACAACATGGACAACTACAAGGACTAATGTCTACACAACCTAAGGAAAAACAGAAGCCAGGAGTGTAACGAAATGAATCGGAAGGAAATAGTTCAAATAAGGCGGGATAAGGAGATAGTTGGTTGGATGGGACAAAAATATTTCTCAAAATAATTAAATAGATGGAAGAAGAATTACATGTAAAATATGGTATCATATACTTTTATACTTATAAAAAATACGTAGAAAAGTGGGCAGATGTAGTAAATTACAATTCTGGGAAAGAGTGAGACGAAGGAAAGAAAGGTAGGGTGAGAAACGATTATTTTGCAAATGAAAATAGGTTTATACCAAGATTTTCAAAATATGAGCACGATGAACATAGAACCGATAAAAAAAATAAATTGAAATTTTATTCAGCTTAGAATAATATTCTGAAAGCGTGCACGATAAGTGGTTAAAATAAATTTAATAGTTTAGAGAGAAGGGATAATACTTTAAATTAGCAAAATGGAAACCAAGTTTTATATATTTATATACATATGTATATATAAACTGAAATCCGAAAGATATAGATTAGAAACATTATAAGATGGTAAATTAAGAAAAAAAAATTTTTGTTGAGAAATTTCGTAATTCAAAGAATGCATTCAAGTTAACCGAAAGGTAGGAAATCTAAGTTCATTTTTTTTAAATATGAGCACGATAAACATAGAACTGATATATATATATATAATTAAAGTTCTATTTAGTTTAGAAAATATTCTAAAAGTACGTATGGTAAGTGGTTAAAAATAAATTTCGTAGTTTATAAAAATGGTATATTGAATTTTCCAAAGTGGTAACAAAGTTTTAAAACTAAAATACGATGGATACCGATTCGAAAATAAGTACGAGACCGTAACTTAAAATTTTACGACCAAGACGGTTTCAAAATTTGCGAAAGAATTTTAACTCAACCGAAAGTAAGAAAGTTTAAATATTTAATAAGAGTTTTCGAAGAAGTTAAACTGAGCGAAGAATTTTAATAACAAATTCTGAAAATTACTTTTAGAGGAAGGAGAATTGGTCAAGGAAGGGATTCGAAGGGTCGACGATAATCGTCAAAAAACGATCACATGAATCGGGAGACAGGAAAAGATTGCAAGGAGAATATGTGTAGGATACGAATCGTGAAGAGCTACGATGGAACATTACGGTCGATAACATAAAAGTGTAATGATCAGAGGGACGCTAGAAGTCAGGGGTTCTATTCATCGGGTCGTCTACAGATCAGGATAACTCAGCTCTATGACATCCTAATGAGCTAGACTATAATTAGGTTCTAAGGATATATATATATATATATATAAGTATGAGCGTATTATCCGGAGCTGGTGATTTGAGGGCGACGGCAAAACCCTCGATCGATGGCGGCTCCTTGCTTGGTGCTGACGGGATTCAATCGTCGATTCCATTGTTTGAGGGCGGAATCTCGGTTCAAGGTGGTGCCGATGGAGAGGCATCTGTCAAGATCCCTCGTCCTGAGGGGGAGATTTCATCCGGACCTGGTGACGTCCGGGGAACAGTTCATCGGCCTATCGAAGGCGCCTCGACTGTTGGCGTCCAACCATCTGTCAGTGAGGCTGATGTTATTTCTAGAACTGGCAAGAATCAACAGACGGGAGATCAAGGCTGGCAACATGTCTCCTACGCGAGGAAGAAGAGAGTCCATTTTGATGCGAGGTATCTTGATGGCAAGCGTTTCTCGCCGTACAATCCTTCACAGCGTAACAATTTTGCTGGGGGATTCAGAAGAGGCGGGGGTTCTATTAAGCGGGAAGTTGTCAAGTCTACTGCCCCTAAGGTGCCTGTCAGATTGCCTGTTAGACCCAATTCTGAGATCCATATAGATCCGACTGTATCTAAGAGATCGTGGGTTGATATTTGTTCGACTCGGCGTAAATTCGCAGATCCGCTAGTGATGTCTCTTGTACCACCTGTACACAATGAGGACGGCGTTGCGAAGGTCAAAGTGTCATCTAGTATGATCGAAGTAGGTGCGGCAAAGTGGCAAAATACTCTTGTTGGCTATGTATTAGGGGATGTCCCATATTTCAGACAAATTAAATCTTGGACGGAAAGGCTCTGGAGAATCAAAGGAGGACTCCGTATTTTCTCTCGTGAGAATGGGTACTTCTATTTCAAATTTGAGAATGAGGTAGATCGAGATAATATTCTTCATAGTGGTCCGTGGCTTTTTGATGGTAGACTTGTGGTGCTCCAAAAATGGACCCCGTCCACGCAACATGGTCGGGATATTCTCACCGCGGTTCCAGTATGGGTCCAATTCCATAACCTCCCCCTATCAATGTGGACGTTGGAAATTTTGAACATCGTTGCAAGTGGAGTTGGTACCCCTATTTGTCTTGACAAAGCAACGGCTAATCTGGATAGAATTTCTTATGCTCGGTGCCTTTTTGAAGTAGATGCGAAGGCTCCACTACAAAGGAAAGTCGAAGTTGCCGTAGAAGACTTATATTCCGTATCAATCGACGTCAGGTATGAGGGGGAACCCCCGAGATGTGGTGGATGCGCTTGCTTTGGTCACTTAGATAATCAATGCCCAAATAAACTCCCAATCCAGGAGCGCCCTTCAATCCAAGAATTTCATTCTTCTGGCACATCTTCTCAATCCAAATACAGGGTGAAAACCAATAATTCGATGACAAATACTTGCAATACTAATGTTGGTACTCTGGGTGACACTGGAGTTCTTCCTAATTCATTCTCGCAGAAGGTCACTAATGAGGTATTATTAAATGATTCTCATCTCCCACCTAATTCGTTGGGTCCTCTAGCACAGAAGGACAAAGAGATAAGCCCAGCCATCCCCCTAATGACCGAAGCTCCTTCTGTTGATCGACACCATGATATATCATTGCAAAATTTTGTGATTGGAGAATGCAGTAATTCCAAAGCTTCGGTGGAAACTGAGAATGCAACGGTGGATAATGCGGAAGGTACTTCTTCAGACCAACGGGATGTCCCTTGCCCAAGTGTTGGGGTTTTATCTATTGCAGGAGGTCATAACCCCTTGCCGTCGCTCCTTCAAACTGTCCAGGAGCCTGAGAACTTGGATCCCCCATCAAATCCTACTGTTCCTAACCCGGATTGGATTGAGGAACACTCTATCCTGAGGGCGAAGGTTGCTCCATCAAAGTGTAATTCAATCCCAGCCTCTCCGATAGGCGTGAGGCGAAGCACTAGACTTGCGGGCCCGGATCCGCCTATCTCAAAATCTGTTTAATGTCTATATACTTCTGGAATTCTCGGGGTCTTAATAACGTCTCGAGGCGAGCAGATCTAAAACATCGCCTGCGTAAGTTCAACCCCTCAATTGTTTGCTTGTTAGAGACTAAAGTGGAAGTGGTTAATGCAGGTAGAATTGCAAAGTGCTTTAGTAAAGAGTGGTCAAGCATTGACAACAGGGCTCACCACAAGGGGGGGCGGGTAGTAATATTTTTTAACACTTCTATATGGAGTTGTTCTAACATTTCGACTTCCGATCAACATATCACTTCCTTATTTACTAATTCAGATGGATTTGTGATGGGACTATCTGCAGTTTATGGACTCAATCTGGCTAATGATAGAATGGCTCTTTGGAATAATCTAATAGCTGACTCCCGGATTTTCTCCAATACTCCTTGGCTGGTGGGAGGAGATTTCAACTGTGTCCGTAGCGCTAATGAGAAGTTGGGTGGGCGAGCTGTGGATGTGAGAGCTATGGATTCGTTCAATGATTGTATTGGGAACAGTCATCTCACTGAATTAAAAAGCATTGGTAGAAGCTTCAGTTGGTGTAATCAGCGCATTGGCGCTTCCCGTATAACGGCCCGCCTGGACCGGGTGCTTTGTAATACACAGTGGTTTAGCCTCTTGCCTCAATCTTTTGCTGAATATTCTTATGCTGGAACAAGTGACCATGCAGCTATGATCGTATATCTCCATTCTAAGGTAATCAGTCACCCGAAACCTTTTAAATTTTACAACTCTTGGATCTCCCTCCCGGGATTTCATGACATTGTTCGGAGCAATTGGAGTATGCAGAGGAGGGGTATGGGAATGCAGAATATTGTTCATAAGCTCAAATCCTTGAAATGTGCTCTCAAATCCTGGGCAATAAATGAAAGAGGTAAAGTTAATACTGTGAAGTGCCGGCAGGATTTAGAGGAACTGCAACTTAATAGCTGTCTACATTCTGACCCGGCTATCCAAGCCCTAGAAAGGAGGGCCGGTCATAAGCTTGCTCATGCATTAGAGGTTGAAGAGGAAGATTTGCGTCAAAAAAGTCGCCAGAATTGGATTTCTCTGGGGGACAGGAATTCTAAATTTTTCTATGCAGCTATGAAGTCCAGACTATCTCATAACACCCTTGCCCATCGTATTAATATTAATGGTGAAAGGAATTCTACTTCGGATTCTCTTAGATTGGAAGCTCCTGTATTCTATGAAAAATTATACTCCCAGGATGATTACTGGACGATCTTCCCTAATCTTATCCCCAAGCGCAGACTAACTGTGGAAGCTACCAATTGGGTTGAAATGGGTGTCTCTGCTTCTGAAATTAAAGAGGCAGTTTTCCAGATTGGTCCAGACAAGTCTCCAGGACCTGATGGTTTCAATGCTAAATTTTTCCAGCACGAATGGGAGGTTGTAGGTAAGGACGTTATTTCTGGTGTCACATCTTTTTTCACTACTGGCCGCATGCTCCCACATATCAATCACACATTCTTGACTTTGGTTCCTAAAAATGCAAATGCTACTGGATTAGATGAATACAGGCCCATTGCTTGCTGCAATGTGATTTACAAAATTATTAGTAAAGTGCTTTGTAACAGGTTAAAGCACGTTATTTGTGATCTTATATCCCCCAATCAAGTTGCCTTTCTTAAGGGGAGGTTGCTTGCAGATTGTGCTCTTATTGCCCACGAGCAGATACATGATTTTAGCAACCCTATGGGGGCCAGAGCGTGCTTAAAATTGGACCTCAAAAAGGCATTTGATAGTGTAAACAGGGCATTCATATTATTTCTTCTTCACCAGATGGGATTCAGGAGCAGATTCATTAATTGGATATCACAGTGCATCTCTACCCCAATGTTTTCAGTGTTAATTGATGGGTCCCCAGAGGGATATTTTTCGTCCAACAGAGGCCTCCGTCAAGGTGATCCGCTCTCCCCTTACCTATTTGTGCTAGTAATGGAGGCTTTCTCGCTCCTTATGGCTAGAGCTGAATCTTCTCGTACTATCCAGCCTATGCGAAGAACTGGAGCTATATCTCACCTGCTTTTTGCCGACGATCTATTGGTTTTCTGTCGTGCAAACCCCCATTCTTTTAAAGGCCTGAAGGACTTATTGGCTCAGTTTAAATTATTATCTGGTCTTCACATTAATTTGGGAAAAAGTGCCGCCATTTTCAGTAAAGGCGTGGTTGATCCCCGTGGACTGGCAGGTATTCTTGGAGTAAAGAAGGTATCAACATTCAATACTTATTTGGGTTTGCCACTCTCTTCGACATATCCTAAAGCTTCCTTATATAGCCGATTAATTGACAAATGTAAGAAGAGACTATTGGGTTGGTCCTCCTCTTTGCTCTCTACATCTGGAAGGATAGAATTGGTCCGCTCTGTTGTCTATGGAATGGTTTCCTTCTGGATGCAAGTATACTGCATCCCGCCTTCTGTGATCCGTACCATTACTGCTGCTTGTAGGAGGTTCATTTGGGGTAAATCCAACAGCTGGGCCTGGAAGGATTTATGTACACCCAAGAAAGAGGGTGGAGTGGGACTAAGACTTTTGGAAGATCTGAATGTAGCCTCCGGGGTACGGCTAACCTGGAGACTTCTTACCTCAACCGGGATCTGGGCAAATTTTATGAGGAAACGCTATAGCGTTGTTACTAGTGGATTTTTCGCTTCTAAGTCTAACCCTACCCAATCAGGGACTTGGAAGTTCCTACTCAGGTACCGTAATATTTCTCAAAAACTCATTAAACGTACCGTTAGGGATGGTTCAGAAACCTTGTTTTGGTTTGATAATTGGCACCCTAAGGGCCCCCTCTATTTACTGCACACTCCTTCCGCGGGAACGGAACTGATGAATGTGAGGGATTTTTGGGCGCATGATGGTTGGAAGGACATTCCCAACATTCGGCCCCTGCTCCCTATTCTTCGGCCTGTTGCTCTTAGCTCCGGCCCTGATACTTGGACGTGGGTTGCAGGGCCAGCATGTAATCTCTGGTCGGCATGGGAGGGCACACGTACAGCCAGGCCGCCTTTTATTTATTACAGTGCTATATGGTTTGCAAATCATGTTCCTAAATTTGCTTTGTGCTTGCTGCGAGCTATTAGGGATAAACTGCCTACTAGAGAGAGACTCTTTCGGTTGGGAATAATGACAGAGCAAAAGTGCATTCTTTGTGACAAAGATGAGACTGAGAGTATTGAGCACCTATTCTTTGGGTGTGACTACACCTGCTACATTCTTACCAGGTGCCTCCTCAAGTTGGGCTATACAGGAGTGGTTCCACCTAATATAGCTGATACTTGTGATCTTTTCTTCTCTCGCTATAACAATAAGGGTCCTGTGGGTATACTTGCTAAATCCGCCTTGGCAGCCATGGTCTGGCACATATGGAGGGAGCGTAATAAGAGGATTTTTGACGGAATCAGAATGGGGAAAACTGAGTTATTTGAGGCTATATCAGCTGACGTCTTAATAGCTCTTTGTCACTTGGACTTAGACCAAGCTTCCGACATCACCCCATTTTCTAATTGGGGGTTTATTGATGCTGGTTAGTTGTATATGCTACTTGGGGGGTGATGGTTGTTTTGGTGGTTGACTCTGGTATTGTTATGTATAGACCGGTGGCAGTAATGGTGGTTGCTGGTAGTGGAGGGTGACGACGCTTGTGTCCTCTCCCCTCTCTTCCTAATACCACTGTAACTAGCTACTGGTGTCTGCTGTAAATATTTTGGAGATTAATAAAGACATTTTTACTCGTCAAAAAAAAAATTAGGTTCTAAGGAAAGGTTCCTAAGAGAATCAAGGTTACGTTCTGCTGGGCCCGAAGTCGATGGACCCGAGCGAACGGCTAAAAGAAAGGCTCTAGGAATCTGACATGGTCAGAGTCAGGTGCGACCACTAAGGCATCCTAGGATGAGGATGACTAATTCCTAACCAAGGCGTCTGACTATCAAATTGGGACGTCTACTTAAGTCTTCCTACCATCTAAGACTGGGTGAACCTAATTTAGACTTGTACGTGGATATTAAATGAATGCGGTACTTTTATTGTTCCGAACTTTTGCAAGACCTGCATGGGCCACCACTAAAACCTGTCATGCCCCGCTTCCCAAAAAGGACGGAGGCGAAGCGTGACTAAGGCCCGCTTAGGCCAGAGCTGAGAAGCTCGGACCCAATAAGCGTCTGTAGGGGTACCAATTTGAAAGTTTCAGGTTCTTGCATTAATAAAGTTTGAAACAACAGAAGGTACAGAAAGGAAGTTGCATTCATTAAATTAGAGATGTAATATCCAACGAGTACAAAGTCTAAAAGGAAGCCTAAGCATGGAAACGAAAAATTTAAAAGTAAACTAAAAGCAGTAACCCCTTAAAGTGACGACTAAAAAGACCTCTAGGTCTGGTCCTCGTCGGGCGCATACTCTGGGTCGACGTCCTCGGCTCCTCGTGCTCCAGTGAGTCTGCCTCGTCCGCGAACACCTGACATACAACACCTAAAAGAAAGGAACTGTACGTCAGGTACAGTCTACAAGAAGCGTTAGACTTTACTGCAAGTGCACCGAACTTTAAACAACGGATTACTGGTTGATTAGCATGCTGAGGTTCTATTACACAACAATTTACTGGTTGATTAGCATGCTGTGGTTATAACAGAGTAACACAACAGGAAGTAACACAGCAGGAAAGTAAAACGGGACAGGTAGTAGTCGTAGCGTGTGCTACCAACTACGGGACTAACCTACAGGTGTCAAGACAAGTCGGGACGGGACGGAACAAGACGAGACAAGACAAGTGAGACACGAAAGGGTTCACGCCTTACTGTTTGAGGGGGATCAGACCCTCTTGCCGTGTGCACGCTCAACCCAACCCCAAACCCCAAGACAAGACAAGACAAGATATCCATACAAGGGATCACTCGCTCTAGCTTGCTGAGTGCCCTATTGCCCGCAGGCTGTGTATCCGTACAAGGGATCACTCTCTCTAGCTTGGAGAGTGCCCTATTGCCCGCATGATGTGAATCTGTACAAGGGATCACTCGAAGAGTGCCCTATTACCCAGCGGGCTGTGCAAAACGGGACGTGACGTGACAAAACAGGAAGGGTTATTCTATGGTGTCCACACACATGCACACACATGATAGCCCTACAATATCAAGTTGTTGTTGTCAGGCTCAGACTTCGTCGTCAAGTCTGAGCCGTTAGGAGTCGTCCCGGACGCTATCATTTCACGTCCGGTTCTATTTGTTCTCAGTTATCAATTCTAACCAACTAAGGCCTAAGCACGGCCAAAAGTGCAAGTGGATACACTTGCTAGCGATGGCGAGTGTGTCGTCCTCTCGAAGTGTCTCGTCTGCGGAAGTCCGTCTGAAATATCGCCACGTCGACGGTGTCAGGTCTCAATTTCATCAAATCCTATTGGGTTTCGTTTCTAGGTTATCGGGACTATCATATTCGTCAAAAGTCACTTTTTTGATGTTTCAGCCTAATCGACGATCTAATCCTATGTGCACAGTCAACAAAATCCATTCGTCGATTTTCTAGATGTGTACAACGTTTTACTGGTGCTGGAAAATAAATTTTAGTTCAAGTTGACGATTTTTAGTTTAGGGTTCAGTCAGCTATTGTCGTGGGTTTCTACGAGTTTCGGGGAACCAACCTTAACCGGAGTTTGTCGTAGAATGGAAGTCGTGTCTGATCGGAGAACTCCCAGCTTCATATCTGGTCCTCGCACGATTCCCCAAAAGTTGAAACTTGCGACGAAGGCGTACGACGTGTCGTAACGTCGTAGACGGAAAATCCGCAAAGTAGCACACCCAAGTGGGGCCCACAGCAGTGCTAGGGGTCAATGGGGGACCCACAACACCTATGGAGAACTTGGGGGGCCCACCACAGGAGTTGGTGTGGGATAATCCAAGTTGCGATGAACTGTCGTCGGTCGGACACCGTCGGTGCGGGGTTCCTCTCGGTCAGACCGAGAGAGGCTCTCGGTCGGGCGTGGTGCAGCGCAGTGGAGACGGGGTCGTGGTGCGGTGCGAGGGAAATCCTCGGTCAGACCAAGCGGGCCTCTCGGTCGGACACGGTGGGTGCAGGCGTGCAGCGCTGCGGAGCGATGCGGAGCGGCCTCTTGGTCGGTGCGGAGGATCTCGTCGGTCGGGCACTGAGGCGGGGGTTGCAACGGTGCGGGGTGCGGAGCGGAGCGGGGTGCGGAGCGGGCGCTCGGTCTGACCGAACGATGCTCTCGGTCGGAGCGGGCAACATCGGGGGTCGTTGCAACGGAGCGCTGCAAGCGACGATGCGGGAGCGGGCTCCGGTCGGGCACGGGGAATTACGGGGGCGGCCGTCGGTCGTGCACTGGGCGGCTGTCGCAACGTTGCGACGAACGTTGGGAAGGTGTTTTTGACGGCTAGGGTTTGGTGGATGTGAAAATAAGCTAGCCTAGGGTTTATTTAAATAGATTAGAGCTAGGGTTAGGTCTAGGGTTTAAGAAAACGTAATTAAAATAATTAAAATAATTAATTTAAATCCAATTTACTCTCCTCTCACTCACGCAAGATGGGTGCGGCCAAAAATTCTGAAATTTGGTCTAAAAAATTCTTTAATACGTTATTATAATATAGGAATTTTATCATAATTAAAACACTTATAAAAATAGGTTTTAAAATTATTTAAAACTTAAAAAAAATGGAAAATAGGTCAAATTAAGTCCAAAAATTGTAAAATAAATATTGGGGTGATCGGGACAACTAAAGAAAGAGAGTGAAGAAGACGGATCTAAATTTCGACGTCGAGAGACGAAACTAAAAATAGAAACGTCTCGCGTCGAAACAGAAAGTCGCGACGTCACATCAAATAAGATAGAATCGTGGAAGAACGACCCGGGAAATGTCGTTCCAAAATTATTCCACAATCTAATACTTCCAGAGACGATCACGTCAACATATCACACAAAAGGGTTCAAAAACAAATAAAGTCTAAAGTAATTACGTGCACGGTCAAAAGCACGTGCACGAAGAAAGTACGATAGAAACAGGCAGTTACAATCAACGACCTACGTCAAGCCTCCAATCAAATACTAGCATTAATAAGTTCCTTCTGTATACCTACAATGGGGTCCTAGCTCCAACTCCCCACCTAGACTGTACTACAATCAACAAAGTGCAGAACTCTATCAACCTAGTAAATGCTTATCTTGACTACACCAACACGTCAAGACCCTCTTGTCTAGCCCCAAATAGACAAGTTCCCAAAAGAATAGTCACAAATAGCGGTAAAGTTTCCCTTACAGAAATATATACACTAATACACGAATATAAAGAGTAAAGGGTTTAGGAATGCTCAGTTTGTGTCCGTGTAGTCGTCTCTGTCAATCAGCACATCGTCAGCTCTAGTCTGATGCAAACAGTGTCTCGATCTGACTCCTAGATCTCAAGTTATCGCTCAAATAGCACTCTGGTATGTGCATATAGCAATTCAGTTCAAATCCAATTATCAGTCGGTCTGTACGCACAACAAATCCCAAACAAAACGATCCACATCAGCGCATCCCATGCATTGCCCTCTCTTTATTAGGGCTCGACTTCTCCGATACACCACCGCCTTCACGGAATCTCTTGATGGAAAGGAGGTCGACGGCTTATCACTCCACATCAGTGGCGGTAATCAGCAGCACCTCACACCGGTGGCGAGCTCTCCTGCAACGACAACGACTTCGACGGTGTGCTATCACCGGCAGCTCTTCACGACGACTTGATGGATGCCCTCCGACTGCTTCTCAACTCCAACTGCTCTTCTTTGACGGTGGCACCTCCTTGGCTCTCTACGGCGACGACTTCATGGCGACGACTTCGGCAACGCTGATGACTGCTTCACTCCAACGTTGGCAATGATGACTCGACTTTGGCGTGCAGCAGCTCGATGGTCTGATTGGCGGTAAGCTTCAGACTCGACTTCGGTGGATGCTCGTCTTCTCCGATGGCTCAACTATGACGGCGTCTCCTCGACTCAGTCCAACTCGACGGTGACAACGAGGGTTCACGGTGATATGGGCTTCGTGTGGTCTTCAACGTCGACTCGTCAATGGACTTCTCTTCGACGGTGAAGAGTCGACTCAACGACACTCAATGACGACGATCTCCATGGCAGTACTTCACGGCACGGTGGTGACAGGGCACAGCAGCGATGCTCCTTATGTGTGGCAATGGTAGCACGGGCTTCGAACGGCACAAGTTGACGACTTGAGGCTCTCACAGTATCAGCTAGGGTTTGTAGACGTTCACGGCATGGAGTCGATGATGGTTCTCCCCCTGAAGATGTCGAGCAGCAAGTCCTTCGTTAGACCGACTCTTTGGCAAGGGCTGATGCTTGTGTCAACGGTGCAAGTTTGCAAGGGGATACTTGCTATAGGAAATTCCCAAGAACTATACGATGATTGTAGATTTGAAGATGGGAGCTTTTTCTTGTTGTTGATGAGCTATAGGGATTTTTGAGGGTTGGTATGTTTGCTTGTGGCAAGGGATATATGCAATGAGGTTTTAGGCAATGAGATTATAGGAAATTGATTTTGCCGCAAGCTATTTGCCTTTGTTATTTTGTAGTGGCAGGCTTTTATATAGAGAGTGGCTAGGGTTTTATTTTGTGCGGCCAATGAGGGGTTTCTAGCCATGATAGGATTGCGGCAATGTATTGAGGAATTTGGAGCAAATTGATATTTGACTTGGTATAGGCTTTGTATTTGGATGGCAATAATCTTTCGGCTCAATCTCTAATTGATTTGACCACATCCAAAGAGATCATCTCCATTCCATCTCATATTTGACCAAGTCCAAAATGCTTTGTATATAGCTCTTTGACCAAGTCCATTAGCTATGTGAATAGCAATTCCTCCAACATGTTGACTTAGTCATCTCTTAGAGAATTACCTCTTTGTCATTCTTGATACACACTTAGCACACACGTTAATAGCAACACACGTTTGTCATCATCAAACTAAAGATCCTATATCATTGCTTCCAACAAGAGGGTTAGGTAAAAGAATCCCGAAATATGATCAGGTAATGAAGATTGATTGATCACTTCGACTCGAATGGAAGGGAAGGACCACCGCCATTCATGAAGCTAACAACATGAAGACAATCACTCTAAAGGAGCTGATGGGAAATCTCATGGCTTATGAGATTGATTTGGAAGAAGACAAACAAATCGTGGAGAGACTGATGAGTGTTTATTGTATATAGTTTTCCACTCTTTTTCATGCACGTTTTAAACCATTTCATTCTCTATTCCTCCCCGTTTCCTCGTATTTTTCTCTTCTTTTGCATTTGTGGTCCCTCACGTGCTTTGCAGGAAATATGTGCCGATTGGAGATCATATGGCAAGATCTTAGTGCAAGGAGGAAAAAAGAGAGAAGTCAGTGAGTCAATTGGCGCAAAGGAGAAGACTTTGTAAGCAACTGCCCTTGACGCGGTCGCGTCACCATGTCCACACGGCCGCATTAAACTGCCAAAAAAGCATCAACGATGCAGCCGCGTCAATTTCCACCAAACGATCGCGTCAGCAGGCTTATAGAGTCAAGAACAAGGTTGAAGATCAGAGACTTTTCGTGACCCGCGTGAACGAAGACGACGCGGCCGTGAATTTACGGCATCCAGAGCAGAACGACGTGACCGTGTAACTATTTTCGATGCGACCGCGTCTCTATTTACACGACCGTATGGCTAAGCCCCCAGTCCCCCATTCTTCTAGGGAACGACACGACTGCGTCGTTTCTTGATGCCGTCACATCAGACCTATTTTCTAAGGTTGGTAGGGTGTATCTGGGGCTATTTTGGTCTTTTGGGCACACGTATATAAGCGCACATTCATCCTCCTGCAAGAGGAATCTCTCTTTTAGCTGTTTTTCTGTTATTTCTAGGGTTTTGGGAAAGTTTGTAAGAATTCTAAACTTCTTTATTTAGTTGTTTCATTATTCTAATTGCTTATTAGTGTATTACTCTATTTTTGCTTAATAGAAATTTTCTCTCCTTGTTGTTACTACCTTGTTTTATCATCTATTGCTATTATAACTTGAATCTATGGTTTTGGATGCCTATCCATTGCTAGAAACCCATTCTATTGCAATGGGTAGTGAGTAGTTTTCTTCTAGGGCAATGGGATGAATCACATTGAATTTGGGCAATGGGTTGAAACAACTAATTGATTTAGTTGATGGGCTAGTTGAGATTAGGGGTACATTGGGACGATTATTATCATCGTAGACTCGACCCCCTCCATTTGGGGTGATTGGATTGGTCACCGATCAAAATTCGGGACCGATCCAGGGATCTGATCCCTACGATGATCCATACTATCGGTGTGACTGAACGCCAACATGCATCGATTAAGAGCTCTCCTAATGTAGGTCTAATCTCCAAACGCCACTATGGGCGGGAGGAAGATTGGGGATATTCATCGAGCGTAATACGTCCAACGTACACCAATACATCAGAGACCACTGACATCGGTGTAGGTTGGGTTGGCCTATCATTGCATTCCGACAGCTGGGAGTAGGACACGACATAAGGAAATAACCTATCATGCATCACGACAATGGGGGATAGGCAAATGCCCTTAGGTCACGCGACCTCTCCAGAGTCCTAATGAACCCAACAACCGGTTGATTATTAGTTTAACCTTAAACCTAGTCAAATGGAAGGGATTCCCCAAGCCCTATAGCTTTTACCCCTTGATCACACTCTTTCTACCATTCACCAACCAATCACCGTGACTATCGCGTAGCTTTCATTCAAAGACCAATAAAACTATACTCATTGACTGCCTTATCGTGTTCAACCCGTAAGCAACTACACACGATGAGTGTGTTGAGTATTGGTGTTTCATACCAATGTTATTTTAATGATGATCACACCATTATGTTGTTGCTATTGACTCTCTTGTTTTAGTCTCATAGTTAACATTTCAAGAATATCATTTTTGGTGTATAAACACTTGGTGCAAGGATGGACATCAAGAGGAACAGTGCCAAAGCTTGGACTCAAGGGGTGCCAAAGCTTAGAGATGATGGGGAGCATCAAGGCATCAAGCTTGAAGCCATAGACTCTAAGGAAAGCAATGTAATCCATGTATTATTTCATTTATTGCTTTTCTCTTTTTGAGTCTAGGTTTAATGTAATGCCATGATAGATGGTCTACTCATTCATGCATATTCATTTAACCATCTTAGTGAGCCTTAGGATTATCATAGAATCCAACCCAATAGGTTCATCTTGCCCAAAGACTCAATTGGAGTCTTGATCACTCCATATTTTACACCCTTTTTCTGCATGTTTGCATGCCACTTTGATCGCTCATATTGCGTTTTTCACGATTATTCGACAATATTGCGATGCTTTTCACGATTTCTTGTTTTTGTTGTATTTCAGGAGATATGGAGCGATTCGGAGTGATTTTGAGATCAAGAGGATTTGCACCCACTCCGGAGTGTCCCCCAAGGCTCTTTTGAGGGCTATTCGGCGATGGAAGACAAGTGGAAGAAGAAGGAACTATGTAGGAGCGACGAGGAGGCAAAATGATGAAGATTGGGCATCTACAGCATGTCACTCGGCCGAGTGAAGCACTCACTCGGCCGAGCAGAGAAGACCACTCGGCTGACCAGACCGGACACGCACAACAGAAGAATATCTGCGTGCACTCGGCCGAGTGACGATATACCACTCGGCCGAGATTGAATATCCCCTCGCCTGAGTGGCACGGGAAAATCCACCCACCGAAGGATCCGACTTACTGGAATCCGTCAGTCGATTTCAGAGTTGTCACTCGGCCGAGCATGGAATGCCCCTCGGCCGAGTGAGTAAAGCCACTCGGCCGAGTCACCTCCGAAGACAGACCCCCGAAAATCCCCGACTTACTGGAAATGTACCGGGTTTGTCACTCGGCCGAGTGACATTTGTCACTCGGCCGAGTGAGCCGCTCCTCATGCTGCGTAAAGTGCGATTTCTGGGCTGCACCGGGGCATTTTTGTCACGATTTTTTTGGGCGATTTAGGGGTATTTAAACCCAGTTTTTGCCCTAGTTTAGGAGGACTTTTTGATACTTTTTGGCAGCCTTTTTGAGAGCTTTTTAGATCATTAGATTTAGTCTTTTTGGAGAGATTAGAAAGGTTATTTTTGTTGGATGCTATTGGATTCTCATTGGTTTGTCTCTCTTCTTATCAAAAACTCTATTTTTGTTGAGAATTTCTCTATTGCAATGAATTGTGCTGATTTTGTCATTGATTTTCTCATGAATTGCATGATGATTAGTGAGTAGTTTTATCGCCTTAGGACATAGGGATGAACCCTATGGACCCTATTTCTAAATTGTGATGAATTGGTGAAATTCTTGCTAGAATTGATTAGGATTAGGTTGGGATTGATTAATTACGGATAGCTAGGGATTCATATTGATTGGGATTTGCAAGAGATTGGGTCCCAATTGATAGGAAGCCCTAGAAATTCGATTTAGATTTATGATTGGACTTCTATAGAATTGGTTTGTAAGAGATTGGGCCAGAGCTAGGATTTTTAATCGTGTTTCTATACCAATATCCGTTTACAAGAGATTGGACGGGTAGGAACTATCTTAACCTAGGTCGTAGCTTGAGTTTGCACGAGAGTGGGCTCGAGGTACGGTTGAACGATGATGACATTCTTCACGCTAGCAGCTGAGGTTAGGGTTTGCAAGAGATTGGACCCTACCCTAGGTTCGCTATAGACTGGCAATAGCACGAGAGCGTGATCTTGGTTCTACATTTAGTTGCGACTAGTTCACCTAAAATTCAAGTCTAGCAATGATGTAACCTACGAATCACAACGATGAGATACGGTCCGTAGCGGGAATTCCCTATCCCTAGGCGCTTTATTTTATTGATATTTCTATTGACATTCGAACGATTGTGACAATTTTACCCCAAATTATTCTCGACCATTTTGATAGCTAGGTAATTGGAAGGAGACACTGTCATTGTTTCTTCCTGAGTTCGATACCCGCTCGCCGCTACACCGTGCGCTTGCGGTAAGACTACGAGTCGCTCGTCCCGGGTGTGTGTACTCCCGGGGCGCGATCAAGTTTTTGGCACCGTTGCCGGGGAGACGGCAGTGTTTTATTCTCTTTACTTAGTGTCTTCTTTTTCTTTTATTACTTTTATCTTTTTACTCCTTATTCGTGCTAACAATTCCTTTGAAACTCTGTTTTCCTTTGCATGTACACGAGATCTACGGCGAACCCTGTCACGCCCCGCTTCCCAAAAATGTGGAGGCGAGACGTGAGAAGGTCCGCTCAGACTTGAAGCTACAAAGCTCCATGCCCGATAAGCGTCAATCAACAATAAATTGGCAGGTCCTTGCAACGCAATACGAAACAACGATATTAATAAGGAAGTGAGACAATAAGCAATTTATTAAATCTCAGAATATCCATAAAATAAATTACAATATCACAGAAAAGCCACCAGGCTCAAAAGGAAAAGCTAAGGCCCAAACATGGCCAACAAAGTACAACATACAAGCAAGGGTGCCCCGAACCAATAACTAACAGCAAACCTAAACAAGGAAGAGAACACAAGCGACCTCTAAGACTGGTCACCAATGACCACAAAATCCTCCTCAACAACCACTGGCTCAGCGCCAGCAAACACTACGTCCTCAGCGACAAACTCAGGCTCGGGATCTAACATGTGTCGCCCAAAAGAGAAAAGGGACACATGTCAGCAAGTCGAAAGACTTGTGCAAGGAAACTGAAAGAAAGGTAAACTAACAACCTAGCAGTTATAGTATGATGCATGACATGGCAAGTATGGTATATAAGTGACAAGTAAGGGAAGTACAAGTAGCAAGTAGCAAGTATGTCATGGATAACAAGTTTTACAAGTAAAACACGGACAAGTACAAGTGGTAGGTGTGACATGTATTGTCAAGTAACAAGTACAAGGGATCCCCAACACACATGTGAGCGCCCTATTGCCTGCAGGCTTCGTCCAAGTACAAGGGATCACTCACACACAGGCGAGTGCCCTATTGCCCGCAGGCTGTATTCAAGTACAAGGGACCACTCACACACAGGTGAGTGCCCTATTGCCCGCAGGCTGTGTTGAGCTCGTTTTCTGGACCACGAGCCAGATTTGTAAGGCCTAGGGTTGTGCCCGCAAAACGGGTGCCTAGCCGGAACAAGTGGCACTAGTAAGTAGCGATGCTATGTAATCACGATGAGTGTTCAAGCATGCAATGACATGAGCAGATATTCGCGTACCGTTAATTGAATTTAAACATGACAGGTGAAATGCAATGACATGAACAGATATTCGCGTACCGTTAATTTTAATTAAACATGGCAGTTAAAGATGCATGGATGACCTGAACAGTTAATACGCGTACCGTTAAGTGAAATTAAACGTGACATACAAGCATGATGAAGGTGACGAACCAAGCTTCGTTGTCAAGCTAGGTCAATGGCGTCTAGACGGCTATCCTTTCAGGTTAGGCGAGACGTGAGAAGGTCCGCTCAGACTTGAAGCTGCAAAGCTCCAAGCCCGATAAGCGTCAATCAACAATAAATTGGTAGGTCCTTGCAACGCAATACGAAACAACGATATTAATAATGAAGTGAGACAATAAGAAATTTATTAAATCTCAGAATATCCATAAAATAAATTACAATATCACAGAAAAGCCACCAGGCTCAAAAGGAAAAGCTAAGGCCCAAACATGGCCAACAAAGTACAACATACAAGCAAGGGTGCCCCGCACCAACAACTAACAGCAAACCTAAACAAGGAAGAGCACACAAGCGACCTCTAAGACTGGTCACCAATGACCACAAACTCCTCCTTAGCAACCACTGGCTCAGCGCCAGCAAACACTACGTCCTCAGCGACAAACTCAGGCTCGGGATCTTACATGTGTCGCCCAAAAGAGAAAAGGGGCACATCTCAGCAAGTCGAAAGACTTGTGCAAGGAAACTGAAAGAAAGGTAAACTAACAACCTAGCAGTTATAGTATGATGCATGACATGGCAAGTATGGTATAGAAGTGACAAGTAAGGGAAGTACAAGTAGCAAGTAGCAAGTATGTCATGGATAAGAAGTTTTACAAGTAAAACACGGACAAGTACAAGTGGTAGGTGTGACATGTATTGTCAAGTAACAAGTACAAGGGATCCCCCACATACATGTGAGCGCCCTATTGCCTGCAGGCTTCGTCCAAGTACAAGGGATCACTCACACACAGGCGAGTGCCCTATTGCCCACAGGCTGTATTCAAGTACAAGGGACCACTCACACACAGGTGAGTGCCCGATTGCCCGCAGGCTGTGTTGAGCTCGTTTTCTGGACCATGAGCCAGATTTGTAAGGCCTAGGGTTGTGCCCGCAAAACGGGTGCCTAGCCAGAACAAGTGACAATAGTAAGTAGCGATGCTACGTAATCACGATGAGTGTTCAAGCATGCAATGACATGAGCAGATATTCGCGTACCGTTAATTGAATTTAAACATGACAGGTGAAATGCAATGACATGAACAGATATTCACGTACCGTTAATTTTAATTAAACATGGCAGTTAAAGATGCATGGATGACATGAACAGTTAATACGCGTACCGATAAGTGAAATTAAACGTGACATACAAGCATGATGAAGGTGACGAACCAAGCTTCGTTGTCAAGCTAGGTCAATGGCGTCTAGACGGCTATCCTTTCAGGTTAGGCGAGATGTGAGAAGGTCTGCTCAGACTTGAAGCTGCAAAGCTCCAAGCCCGATAAGCGTCAATCAACAATAAATTGGCAGGTCCTTGCAACGCAATACGAAACAACGATATTAATAATGAAGTGAGACAATAAGCAATTTATTAAATCTCAAAATATCCATAAAATAAATTACAATATCACAGAAAAGCCACCAGGCTCAAAAGGAAAAGCTAAGGCCCAAACATGGCCAACAATGTACAACATACAAGCAAGGGTGCCCCGCACCAACAACTAACAGCAAACCTAAACAAGGAAGAGCACACAAGCGACCTCTAAGACTGGTCACCAATGACCACAAACTCCTCCTCAGCAACCACTGGCTCAGCGCCAGCAAACACTACGTCCTCAGCGACAAACTCAGGCTCGGGATCTTACATGTGTCGCCCAAAAGAGAAAAGGGGCACATGTCAGCAAGTCGAAAGACTTGTGCAAGGAAACTGAAAGAAAGGTAAACTAACAACCTAGCAGTTATAGTATGATGCATGACATGGCAAGTATGGTATAGAAGTGACAAGTAAGGGAAGTACAAGTAGCAAGTAGCAGTATGTCATGGATAACAAGTTTTACAAGTAAAACACGGACAAGTACAAGTCGTAGGTGTGACATGTATTGTCAAGTAACAAGTACAAGGGATCCCCCCCACACATGTGAGCGCCCTATTGCCCGGAGGCTTCGTCAAGTACAAGGAATCACTCACACACAGGCGAGTGCCCTATTGCCCGCAGGCTGTATTCAAGTACAAGGGACCACTCACACACATGCGAGTGCCTTATTACCCGCAGGCTGTGTTGAGCTCGTTTTCTAGACCACGAGCCAGATTTATAATTGGCCTAGGGTTGTGCCCACAAAACGGGTGCATAGCCAGAACAAGTGGCACTAGTAAGTAGCGATGCTACGTAATCACGATGAGTTTTCAAGCATGCATTGACATGAGCAGATATTCGCGTACAGTTAATTGAATTTAAACATGACAGGCGAAATGCAATGACATGAACAGATATTCGCATACCGTTAATTTTAATTAAATATGGCAGTTAAAGATGCATGGATGACATGAACAGTTAATACGCGTACCGTTAAGTGAAATTAAACGTGACATACAAGCATGATGAAGGTGACGGACCAAGCTTCGTTGTCAAGCTAGTTCAATGGCGTCTAGACGGCTATCCTTTCACCGTCTAGTCTCTTTTACGCTAAAGCAAGGAAATGGCCTAAGACATGGCCCAAATCAAGAGATGCAAGTTTCACTTGCCTCACGCCAAGGAAGATGATCAACGAGGCACGCCACAAAAGTTATCTATGGAGAGGAAATCGCTGCCACAAAGAAACAATCATCAAACAACATCCAACCTAGTTTATTATTAGGGTTTCAATAAAATCACAAGGAGAGTTATGAAAAAACCAAAGGATCGAACCCTACCGTATAGAAGCGGAAGATCGATGCCGAGCAACCATGGCAACGGAAGAACGATCCGGGGAAACCTAGGGTTCAGATCTGGAATGGGGAGAAAATCTGGAGAAATGGGGTTTTGGGGATTTTTGGGGGTTTTCCGGCGACCTAGAGGTGGTGGTCGGCCAAAATGGAGAGGGGGAAGGGCTCTTGATGAAGGAGGAAGGCTAGGGGAAGATGGAGAAGGATTTGGGGAAGAAGGAGGCTCAGGAGAAATGAATGAAGAAAAGAAAACGTTTGGGGGGTTTAAATAGAAAGAGCTGGCGGCTGCCCAGAAATTAGGGTTTCGACACTGATTAGTCGATCAAAGAGCAACCACTGACCGACTAGTTTTGGAACTAGTCGGTCGGTTGACCAACGCAGACCGACTAAGTGGAAACAGTAACTCCTGACAAAAAATAGGATTTAGATTTAGTCGGTCAAAGAACAACTACTGACCGACTAGTTTCTCATCTAGTCGGTCGATGAACGTTCTTAGACCGACTAAGAATGAATAGTACTTGGTATCAAAATGATCATAGAGCTAGTCGGTTAAAGAACGATTGCTGACCGACTAGTTTGGGAACTAGTCGGTCGACAAATGTTCTTAGACCGACTAACGATAAACAGTAACTCCTGTACAATTGATTTAATGAACTAGTCGGTTTGAGTAGAGTTGCCGACCGACTAGATCTCAATCTAGTCGGTTGATTCCCCTTCTTGAACCAACTAACGTGCACGGAAAGTGCCGAATTGAAGCGTGAAGCTTCGGGAAGATTCCTACGGCTTCTAAGATCAACCTACCTCTAAGATATGAGTGATATGAAGCCCGTCACGAATGACTTACTCCGAAATCGACGATCAACGGAAGAAGCTAGGAAAACATGACGAAATGAACGAAAAGGAAAACTACAGAGACGGAGAAAGGAAATCACAACCAAAGAGAAGGCAACCAAATATATATATATATATATATATATATATATATATATATATATAATCTATACAAGAAAACCAGTCGTTACAAACCCCGAGGAAATACTATTTGATCCAGAGATCGAACGTACCGTGAGGAGGATCAGAGCCGAGAGAAGGCACGCTACGGAGGGTGATTGTATGAACCGTACGGAGACACCGGAGGAACTAGCGGAACGTATGGCGAGGATCATATCCATCAGAGATAGGCTTCTGCCTAAGACTTCTTCCACCACATCATCCATCGCCATGCCGGAATTGGCGGCGGACAAGAATTTTGAGCTAAAGACGGGATTGGTTGTATTGATGCAACAAGACCCGTTTCATGGGAACTCCCATGAGAATCCGCATTATCACATCCAGCTTTTCTTGTCCAAGTGCGCCACCTTCCAAATGCCAGGCGTTTCCGTTGATGCAATCCAACTACGACTCTTCCCCTTTACACTCAAAGATAAAGCTTTATATTGGTTGAGGACGCAGGCGGAAGGTACATTCACTGCTTGGGATGAGTTGGCTAGCGCCTTCGTTGACAAATTCTACCCGCCATCAAAGACGGTGAAGATATGGAGTGCTCTCATGTCCTTTAAGCAAGGACCGCAGGAGACCCTATACGAGGCATGAGAGCGCTTCAAGGATTTACAGCATCAATGCCCCCATCACAGTATAGAAGATTGGGAGCTGGTTCACAGTTTTTATAATGGACTCCAACCGGGCACGAAGCAAATTATAGACACAACCGCCAATGGAGCCATACTATCGAAAACCCCGAATGAAGCTACGGCCTTATTAGAGGAGATGGCCTCTAATAACCAACAATGGGGCGACGAGCGAGGTCATTCTTCGTCCTCCTTGAAACCCACTAGTATATATGAGGCCAAGGCCGTAGCGGAGCTTTCAAACAAATTTGACTCTCTCCACAAGATAGTGGAGAGATTGGAGAAATATATCACCGAGCCACATGGAGCACCCTCTACATCTACGCCGATAAGCAATATGAGTGAGTGGCAAGATCAATCTCAGGTTATGTATGTAGAAGGAGAGCATGGAGAGGGGGCCTTGGAACAAGTGCAATATGTTGCGGGGAACTACGGATATTGGGCCAACCCGGCTGCTAGAAACCATCCAGGCTTTTCATATGCAAACAATGATGGTGCTTTGAACCCCCCGCCACAACAACTTCCTCAAGCTCGGCCCCCACTACCACAACCTCAGTATCAACCGAGGGGTCCACTGCAACAAAATTACCCGCCGAGGTAACAAACGGGACCGTATAGACCGCCCGGTTACAATCAAGGTTGGAGAGCTTCCAACCCACCTCAAGCTCAACCACGATCGGACCAGGAAGCTAGGGTGGAGGAATTCATGTCGGAGCAAAGGAAGATCAATTCTAGGTTGACGACGGGACAAGATTCACTAAATACCGTAGTCGCTCAACTTGGAGAGCAACTTGCATTGCTAAACAAGAACGCCCAACAACTGCCGTCTCAACCCGAGCCTAATCTACGGAGCAACACCGGACACATCAATGCGGTGGTGGCGGTTACAACAAGGGGCGGGAAGGATACCACTCCCGCTATGACCCAAAACAAAGAACACGTGGTGGAGATTTTGGAAGAAAAGGTGCCGAAAATTGAAGATGAGAGCCAAAAGGAGCCGATTGGAGGAGGAAATACTGAAGTGGCAAAGCCAATTGATGAGCGCCGCTACATGCCGCCGGTGCCGTTTCCACAACGGCTATCTAGAGCCAAGATAGAGAAAAGGCTCGCCAAGGTCCTTGAATATTTGAGGGGAGTAAGCCTCAATATTCCTTTCTTAGATGCAATAGTGGAGATCCTGTCTTACGCGAAGTTCTTGAAGGACTTGATATCGGGAAAGAAAAGGATGGAGAAAATTATGCTTGCGGAACAAGGAACTTGGTTTACCCGGAAGGAGAAGGAGCCGGTGAAATTAAAGGATCCCGGGAGTTTCTGCATCCCTTGCACACTAGGAGGCGTCCCATTGCAAAAAGCTTTAGTTAACTTGGACGCGAGTGTGAGCCTTATGCCCCTTGGCATGTTCTGGAAATTGAACACGTGCACCGACTTGAAGCCGACCGACATGAGAATTCAACTTGCAGACGGTCGGATTACTAGGCCGGTAGGGATCGCAGAGAACATTCCACTCCAAGTTCCGGGAGGGATATGCTTGCCTTGTGATTTTGTCATCATGGACATCAAGGAAGAGGGCGACACTTCGCTCATACTTGGACGCCCGTTCCTCGCAACCGCCGGTGTTATCGTCGACGTGCGTGAAGGAACTCTATCCTTGAATGTCGGGAACATAGAAGTCGAGCTTCACATACACAAGGCCATGAAACATATGCCCTATCATTAGGAGTTAGACTATGTGGATCTCCTCGATGAAGTGATTGAAGAAGCAATCCCCCACTCTATTGGCGCTCTCCATGACGATGGCTTCGAAGAAGGCCAAGCTTCTGGTGATGAAGAGAAATTGGAGGACCCTGCAGATAGCTCAACGGACGATGATGAAGGCGACGCTGATGTCGCGAGGAAACGGGAGCTTTGCAAGCTCTCAAGGGCAAGAAATCCGAAGAAAGCTCCACCGAATGGAAGATCGGTGTCACCGGCCAAGAAGAAGATAGGAACGAGCTCTAGCTTCGGGGACTTATCCCCCAACGTTTCCCATGATGAGGGGGCATCGAGGAAGATCGATTATCATCACGACCCAAATCCAAGCGGCCTTCCCGACAAGTTCGACGGGCGTAGCTCGTATGCGCCCAACATCATGAGCTAAACGAATATCTAAAGGGGTCGAGCTCATAACCTTAAACGAGCGCTTGTCGGGAGGCAACCCGACGGTTTTTGCATTGTTTTTATTTGATTTTCATTTTTGGTTTAGCCTTTTATTAGTGTTTAGAGTCTTATGTTCATGAAAATCGTGACAACGGGTCCTAATTTTCATGACAGGAGAAGGAGAAAGAGAGATCTCTCATATGGAGGATGACCGAGGCAAGGAAGAGTGCTACTGGGACGCACTCAGGCCTTAGGAGGAGGAAGAAACAGACTGGAGGAAGAAAAACAGAGATTGGAGCGAAAACAGAGAGCCGATGCAGAAAACAGCACTTCACTCGGCCGAGTAGCTTCTGCCACTCGGCCGAGCAAAGACTCCACTCGACCGAGTGGAGCACCAAACAAGGAAGTTTCTGCAGACCAAACTATTTGTCACTTTCTGTAAATTTTAGCCTTAATTGCCACTCGGCCGAGTACCTTATCACTCGGCCGAGTGAAACAGATACCCTCCTATCTCAAGAATTGCTGAGTGGCAGAGCCACTCGGCCGAGTGGAGTTTCTCCCTTCGACCGAGTGTATCAAAGCCGTATGACCGAGTCGTAAGTGGCGAGGAGAAAATTTTAGTTTACGCCACTCGGCCGAGTGACTTTGTCACTCGGCCGAGTTGTAACATTTCCCATATAAGTGGAATCGCAGCGTGCGCGGTTTACGATACCAAAATTCCCAAATTCCGCCCGAGCCCGCTGTCGATTCGACTTCCTCGGCCGCTGCGACTCCCCCCTCGCCCGTTGCGACCTGTCGCGGCCCGAACTGACCTCCCCTCACCGACGACCGACACCCCGACGACCGCCGACGACCGGCCACACCCCCCCCACCGCCGGCGCTGCCTCCGATCACCCCTATTTTTCCCCAAAAACCCCATTTCTCCCTATTTCTCTTGATTTGTATTCCCGTGAACCCCAAATTCAAATTAATTTCCATATCTATCTATTATCCCCTACCTTCCTCATATATATTGAATATTTTTCGTTGATTTGATCGTTTGATTTGCAGGCTAGCTTGGGAGAGCTTTGGGGAGTTTTTGGATGCGCTTTGAGCTTCGCGGTGGAGGCGTCTCTTCGCACACACTACTGATTGCACTCGTGACATGTTCAGGTACACTCGTTCCATCATTTAGCACGTCGCATTACTTATTTGGTTGGGACACGTCTCGCGGCACATATGCCACCGCGCACTAGGTCACATACACGGGGAACCGCTTCGAAGCGGAAGAGGACCAATGATCCTGGTCCCTCTTCCACTAGGGAGGACTCCCCTCCACCTAGCCTACCACCACCACCTACACAGTCGATCCCTGCTGATCCCGTCCCTCCACCCGCTCCCGCCGTCGGGCCGATGGAGATTACGTTTCGAAATGACACACACCACAACAGATTCGAGCGTATCTACCATCGCTCGATAGTACCCTCTAGGTTTGCACACCTAGCTGACCTAGACCACCTAGGGGTACTTGAGGGGCTTCTCATGTTGTACGACAATATGGGATGGCGTGATTTTCTGTCGGTGTCGGTGGATACTTACATCCGTCTGACACTAGAGGTCCTCGGTTCCATTGACCGGACCCCTGGAGGATGCTCCTTCTGTCTGATGGATCGAGAGTGCACTATCACTCTCGACATGCTTAGCGCATTTTTCCAGTGCCCAGCCGTCCCTGACCCTGACCGCGCCTACGCTCACACGCACATCCCACCCCCGTCGTTCGACACCCACACCTTCTGGACACGGATCACGGGATCCCCACTCTGCTTTGACCCTAGTAGGGCCAAGGCATCTGCTATCCTCCACCCATGCCTCCGCATTGCATAGCGCCTTCTGGCGACTACTTTCCTCGCGAGGTACGAGCCCGGGACCATGTCTACGCCAGAGCTCTACATGCTCTATGCGATGACTCGCCCTAGGGTTCTAGATAGGGGTAGTGATGATTTGGTCCCCGCCGTCGAGATCTACATTGCCAGTTGGTTTTTAGACCGTATTATCATTTCGGTGAGGGCTCGCTCACCCATCTGTTGCGGCGGTCTGATCACCCTTTTGTCCCTTATGACCGGCGTCGACCTTCCTGACGACTTGCGTCGAGCTCCGGGCCCCACTACACTTTCGATAGATGTTATGGCCCGGATGAAGATGCTTCGTCCCCACAGTCGTCAGCACTGGGTGTGGTTGCACGGTCCCTTCAGCGCTGATTACATGGTTCTCCCGAGCCCCGCTCAGACACACACTGGACCGGCTCATGGGGACTGGATTCCAACGATGGACCTTCTTATCCCTGCCGCCTACGTGCTTGATCGCGAGGGTGCTGAGCAGGCACCCCCTGTACCACCTGTCGATCCCGTGATCCCTCAGCCTGCGCTTGCACTGTCTGCACCTCCCAACACCTCTGTCCACACGTCTGTAAGTGTCGGGAGCACTTTAGCTGAGTTGTCCACCACCACCACCACTGTGCCTATTTCTGTCGAGCCCATTACCACACTGAGCCCTGAGCGTCCACCCACCATTCTTGAGAGCGGTGAGTCTTCCTTTACCGCTGCTGTGGAGACCCTTTCCCTATTACTGTCGACGATTCCTGGGGAGTCATCTTTTGTGCCCTTCACAGCCTCCACAGTCGTCGACGTTTCGGTCCCCACCGCTCCTGTCTTTACCGAGAGCGTCGTGACTTCTGTCCCCACGTCTGCGTCACTGAACTCTCCCGCTGACTCGTCACCCATTTTGACTTCCACTTCTGCTGCTGCTGCTTCCACTTCTGCTGCTGCTGCTTCCACTTCGACCCAGCATGCGTTCCAGCCTCACACAGAGGCTGGGCATCACTTAGTGAGCACAGCACCCCTTCCACACTTTCCTACTGGCCCCATCCTCTACACTGCCCGTGTGAGACAGCACCGCACTTCACCTGTTAGAACTGTGTGTCCCTCTGCTCCACCACCCCCCGACACTCTAGTTCAGAGCATTCGTGCTCTTTAGGGGGCTGTTATTGGACTTAGAGGGGACTTTAGGGCTCTCTCCGCCACAGTCAGTTCCGTGCAGACCCGCGTCGCCATACTTCCCGATATACAGGCTTGCCTGAATCAGATTCTGGCGCGTCTGCCTCCACCACCCACACCCTCCTAGCAGCTACCACACCCACCACCTCCATCTCCACCTCCGCCACAGGACGGTGCGGGTGCAGCACCTCCACCAGCTTAGGCACACTCTTGATGCCTCCGATATTATTGTCGTTTTGCTGTCGGTTTGTTCTTGGGCCTGGTGATTTTTTGCCCCCCTCCTCCACGTACTACTTTGGTGCCTTTCTGATCATATCTTTTTATATCTTTTTGGGAGTGAGGGAGAGACTTTTTGGGGACACTTATATCTGCACCATACTGATCTTTGCATGCATCACATTCATTCACATCTTATTTTCTTTTTGTTTTTCTTTCTTTTTCATCATGCATGCATCCTCACCCACCCCACCCACTTCACGTCTCTCGGTGTGCTACACTTCACACATTGAGAACACTGTGCACTTCAGCTTGGGGGAGTGAGTTCTCACACTTTTTATTTTTTGCCACCCTTTATTTTTGATTTCCCACTCTTTTTCCGCTTTTGCACTTATTTTCACCACTTTCTCGTTTTTTTCTACCATGCATCACGTTTTCCTATTTTCTTTGTGTGCTGCATTGTATATATAGTTCTATTTTCTTTTATCTTTATTTCTTTCATCTTTTGCTAGAGATGACTTTTCTGTGATGATGATGACGTGGTGTGAGCTTATCTCGATATGCATGCTATTTTGTCATTTCCTAGCTTTTGTTTCAGATATCATATGCTATGTCCTGCTTTGCATTTGAAATAGTAACCCACTCTTTTTCTGTATGAATATGGATGAAATTCTATTATTAGCTGATGTCTGATGATTCATATGTATGCTTTTCATAGAAAACACACCAAGATTCACGCATTGATTGCTTATATATGGAGTACTGCTTTCCTTTCTCATATCACTTCTTATTGCATGAATTGTACGCTTCACTTTCAGGCTGATTGAATGTTTGCTAGGACGATATATCTGGACTAGTTTACTTTTTGAGATTAAACTGAGTAGATTATATTACTCTGCTGAAAGTTATTGTGCACGTCCTATAGAGTGAACCGAGTGATACATTTATTTCTTTCTCCACATATCTTGAGCATTATTTCTCTACTTAAAATTCATTGGTGAATCCCCCCTTAGCAAGTCTATTATCGGCATTTCCCCCGCTATTAATTTTCATGCTCCAAATCCCCAAAATCAAAAAGAAAAAAATATATATACATGTATATCCTTCCCTCTTTTGATTTGGGATCGCTTATGTATATATGTTTATTCAAAAAAAAGAGAAAAATTAAGAAAAAAGAAAAGAAAAGAGAAAAGAAGTTTATAACGATCCCATCTCATACTATTTCTCTCTTTCTTCCCTCTTTTGTTTTTATTTTTACTTTTTTTGGAGCTTCAAAAGAAATGGGGAATGTACATATTGATTTGTTTATGCCACCACGCTTATGGATAAGCTTGGGAGAGAAGATCCAATGATGTGTGAGAGAGTGACTACTTGACGGTGCATGACAACCTAGGCTAAGTAATCTACTATACTCGGTGAGATTGCCAAAGTTTTACGAAATCCAAAAATCGACACTTAGCATTCATTTCATGAAAACCATACTTTTCTATTCTTACTATTCCATATCGTGTGATATCTCTTATACTCCTTATAGAAAGCATTCAATTGAAAAGTGTGTGATTTATGGTTATGCATACCGCTTTAGATGCTTCAGACGATGCTAATCCTAGAATGATTCAATATTTCATGCTATTTTGATATTTTGGGGTTTTCTATTTCGAATGCATCATTATACTATGATATCGAGATAAAAGTCTGTGACATGTGTTTTATATTCGATGTATGCTATATGAGTAAGCAAAACCCACGTCCTGAGAAGAATGATCTAGCACCCCCCTTCTTCGCTTTCTATTCTATTTTTATTTTTATTCTCCTTCTTTTCCATTATTTTGCCCGTCGGGTTCGCTTTTTACTCATCTTCCTCGAGGACGAGTAAGAGGTAAGCTTGGGGGATTTTGATCACTCCATATTTTAAACCCTTTTTCTGCATGTTTGCATGCCACTTTGATCGCTCATATAGTGTTTTTCACGATTATTCGACAATATTGCGATGCTTTTCACGATTTCTTGTTTTTGTTGTATTTCAGGAGATATGGAGCGATTCGGAGTGATTTTGAGATCGAGAGGATTTGCACCCACTCCGGAGTGTCTCCCAAAGCTCTTTTGAGGGCTATTCGGCGATGGAATATAAGTGGAAGAAGAAGGAACTACGTAGGAGCGACGAGGAGGCGAAATGATGAAGATTGGGCATCTACAGCATGTCACTCGGCCAAGTGAAGCACTCCCTCGGCCGAGCAGAGAAGACCACTCGGCCGACCAGACCAGACACGCACAACAGAATAATATCGGCGTGCACTCGGCCGAGTGACGATATACCACTCGGCCGAGGTTGAATATCCCCTCGCCCGAGTGGCACATGAAAATCCACCCACCGAAGGAGCCGACTTACTGGAATCTGTCAGTCGATTTCAGAGTTGTCACTCGGCCGAGCATGGAATGCCCCTCGACCGAGTAAGTAAAGCCACTCGGCCGAGCCACCTCCGAAGACAGACCCCCGAAAATCCCAGACTTACTGGAAATGTACAGGGTTTGTCACTCGGTCGAGTGAGCCGCTCCGCCTGCTGCGTAAAGTGCGATTTCTGGGCTGCGTAGGGGCAGTTTTGTCACGATTTTTTGGGCGATTTTGAGGGGTATTTAAACCCAGTTTTTGCCCTAGTTTAGGAGGACTTTTTGATACTTTTTGGCAGCCTTTTTGAGAGCTTTTTAGATCATTAGATTTAGTCTTTTTGGAGAGATTAGAAAGGTTATTTTTGTTGGATGCTATTGGATTCTCGATGGTTTGTCTATCTTCTTATTAAAAACTCTATTTTTGTTGATAATTTCTCTATTGTAATGAATTTTGCTGATTTTGTCATTGATTTTCTCATGAATTACATGATGATTAGTGAGTAGTTTTATCGCCTTAGGGCATAGGGATGAACCATATGGACCCTATTTCTAAATTGTGATGAATTGGTGAAATTCTTGCTAGAATTGATTAGGGTTAGGTTGGGATTGATTAATTACGGATAGCTAGGGATTCATATTGATTGGGATTTGCAAGAGATTGGGTCCCAATTGATATGAAGCCCTAGAAATTCGATTTAGATTTATGATTGGACTTCTCTAGAATTGGTTTGCGAGAGATTGGGCCAAAGCTAGGATTTTTAATCGTGTTTCTATACCAATATCTGTTTGCAAGAGATTGGACGGGTAGGAACTATCTCAACCTAGGTCGTAGCTCGAGTTTGCATGAGAGTGGGCTCGAGGTACGGTTGAACGATGATGACATTCTTCACGCTAGCGGCTTAGGTTAGGGTTTGCAAGAGATTGGGCCCTACCCTATGTTCGCTATAGACCGGCAATAGCGCAAGAGCGTGAGCTTGGTTCTACATTTAGTTGCGACTAGTTCACCTAAAATTCAAGTCTAGCAATGATGTAACCTACGAATCACAACGATGAGATACGGTCCGTAGCGGAGATTCACTATCCCTAGGCGCTTTATTTTATTGATATTTCTATCGACATTTGTGACAATTTTACCCCAAATTATTCTCGACCATTTTGATACCTAGGTGATTGGAAGGAGACACTGTCATTGTTTCTCCCTGAGTTCGATACACGCTCGCCGCTACACCGTGCCCTTGCGGTAAGACTACGAGTCACTCGTCCCGGGTGTGTGTACTCCCGGGGCGCGATCAAGTCTCTGGCTCTCTAACAGTCTCCTGATGAAGGTTTTACAGTCGACTAGGTGATTCCACTCGCCTGTCGAGCCTTCTTCAGTTAACTGTGGCGCACTGCTCAAGTCAACCTTTTATTGACTCATACTTGAGCTTTTGGAACAGTCGACTAACGATCAATTTATAGTCACCTGTCTTCCAACAGTCGCCTGTGAATTGTTCTACAGTCGACTGTGCGCACCTTGCATTGTGTGGGCTTCATCCCAATTTGCTAGTCAGTCGACTGGTTCAGTATTTGCAGTCGCCTGTCTATTTTACAATCGACTGTATTCTGGTCATCAGTCGTCTATCTGCATACAGTGCGTAAGATTGCATCTCTCTGTTTTATTCCATCCCCTGCAGCATTCGCCTGCTGAAGGATTTACATGCGCCTGATTTGTATTCAGTACACTGTATAGTCTTCATCAGTCGACCGTCCTGGCTCAGATTATAGCCGTTGGGAATTATTTAGTCATTAGACATTCGATTGTCATTTGTTCATCAGTCGACTGTCGATGACGTTTTGCCCATATTCTAGCTATTGCAGCTTTTTGTTTTTGGCTATTTCCTTGGGTTTTGGGAGTTTATATATGGTCCAATATGTATGAGAAGGCTGAGTTCATTGGCTTGGTCTTGATGCTATTGGAAATCATTAAAGTTTAATTAAGCCACTCTAAAACTCTCTCATTTCCCTCTTAGAGCTCATTCTCTCCATCAAGCAGTGAAGTCAAGCTCAATGGAAATCATCCAAGTGCTTTCAATCTAATCTCATCATTTGGAAATCCTCTTCGATGCCTTGCATTCATTAATGAGTAAGTTCATCGCAATGCATAGGTAAGAGTATTTTTTTACTTTGTGTTTCTTTGAAACCCTAATTCTCTATTCTCTTTGTGGGAATAACTCTCTTTGTGGGAGTAACTCTCTTTGTGGGAGTAACTCTCTTTGTGGGAGTTTGGTGTCCTAGTGTAGGTCTAACCCTAATTCTCTGAGTGGGAGTTAGTAATTCTCTGTGTGGGAGTTTGACCCTTGTGTAGTGTTGGTTTGGTTCTTGTGTAGGACAAAATCCTCTGTGTGAGGTATCTCTTTGTGGGATTGTATTCACTTCTCTTTGTGGGAATTATAGTGAATATTGGTGTGGCTGGACGTACCCTAGTTTTGGGGAACTAGTAAGGCTGTTGACTAACGAGCTTGAACGAGCTTGAACAAGGAGATTGGTTTTGTTCATGAACAAAATCCATGTTCAACCTCTGTTCGTTTACTAACCGAGCTTTAAAAACCCTGTTCAAGCTTGTTCGTTAAGCTTACCAAACGAATGTAATCGAACATAAACAAATATTTATCGAGCTTGTTCATGAGTAGTTCATCGAATGTTCTGTTCGTTAACAAGACTTATCGAGCTTGTTCGGAAACACGTTTAGGAACATGTTCGTGAACACACAATAGTCTTGTTCATGAATAGATTTTCAAACAAACGAGCAAATGCCCAATTTTTTAATCCAGAATAATAATATTTAACTATAATTGTCAATGACTAAATCAATTAAATAAAATGAATAAATATTTGTATGACAAAAACAAACAAATCTAGTATACTAGCTCATAAATCCCATCACAAGCATCCATTCCAACCATAGTAAAAAATATAGTATTTTTCTAAATGCAATACGATGTAAGAACCCAATATTCCCATAATTCCACCATCAATGTATTATAATGAACACTTAACGAGCTTGTTCATGAACATCACTTAACGAGCTTATTCACGAACACTTAACGAGCTTGTTCATGAACATAAATGAACGAACACATTTATATTCAAGCTCTGTTTGTTTACTAATCGAGCTCTAAAATCTATTCAAGCTTGTTCATTAAGCTTCGCAAAAGAATGTAAACAAACATGTACCGAGCTTGTTCATTAAGCTTCGCAAAAGAATGTAAACAAACATGTACCGAGCTTGTTCACGAGTAGTTTGTCGAATGTTCTATTCATCAACAGCCCTAGGAACCAGTGTAAAATCTTGTGTTTGCATTTGGTTTGATTGAGTTGATTAACTACTCTTGCATTTATTATTCCGCATTTGCAAGTTAAATTTTAATTACACAATTTATTATCATTACTTTATTCACCACCCCTTTAGAGTGTTTGTTGTTAGTATTGCAAAGGTAAGACGATCCTTACACAGTGCACTAAGGTTTTATTAGCATCGACCCCTTCGCGAGGAGCGATCAGCTTTTTGGCACCGTTACGGGGAGGCACGGATTGATATTGGTTTTAGTCTTTGTCGAGAGACTACACATTTCTTTTTCTTTGTTTTCTTTTGTTCATATTTCCTTTTTCATTGCCTCTTGGTGGTTTTGACGTTTCTTTTTGGTGTAAACCTTTTTGCATGTCCAAGAGATCTCAAGGTATAGCAGACTTGCATCTACTAGGCCCAGAGATTGAAGCTACTGCGAGAAGGCTTAATGCCGAGAGGAGGAGGAGAGAAGCCCGCTAGACAATGGATGAGATACTTAACCCCGAGAATGGTCCACCACCTCTGCCACCACCGCTGCCACCACCGCAACTACCACCGGCCAGGTCGCTCCTCGACTATTCAATGCCCAACAATAGGTCGACCTCTAGCGTTCAAAGGCCGGTGGTGGAGCCAAATAATTTCGAATTCAAACCATCTTTGGTTGATTTTGTGCAAAGGGACCAATTCCCAGGGGCCCCTATGGAGAACCCAAATGACCATCTTAACACCTTCTTTGAAAAGGTGGACACGTTCAAGATCAATGGTGTCACCAATGACGCCATCATGCTAAGACTTTTCCCTTTCTCACTTAGGGATAAAGCCAAGGATTGGCTCAGGAGTCACAGTCCCAACACATTCACGAAATGGGACAGTTTATCTCTTGCTTTTCTGACAAAGTACTTTTCTCCAGGTAAACCTGGCAAGCTGCGCAACGAAATCACCAACTTTAAGAAGTCTGAGCGAGAGTCCTTATATGAAGTGTGGTAGAGGTTTAAGGGCCTCCAAAGAATCTGTCCCCACCACGGCTTGTTGGATTGGCTACTTATTCAGGCCTTCTACAACGGGCTAATGCCACCAGTGAGGATGTCCATAGATGCCGCCGCTAATTGCTCCATAATGATCAAGACCCTGACTGAAGCAAAGAGATTGCTAGAAGCCATGGCTACGAACTACGACTCCTGGAGCAACGAGAGGAGCACCTCCATGAGGAGAGGTAAGTACGATGTCGACGAGGTATCATTACTTTCTGCTAAGTTTGATGCCTTAACTATACAACTATCCCTTATTGGACTTGGTGCTACTAAACTGCCTAGGTGCTGCTAAACTGCCTACGACGGCAGTTTGCGCGGTTTGTGGTGTGCAGGGACACCGGTGCGCTGAATGTTCATCACATATGGCAGTGCCTTCGGATATAAATATCGAACAAGCGAACGCTTTATATGGGAACAATCTGAGGCCACAGAGCAACCTGTATTCCAGCACATATAATCAATGGTGAAAGAATCACCCCGATCACTCCGTATTTTACACCTTTTTTCTGCATGTTTGAATGCCATTTTGATCGCCCATATCGCGTTTTTCACGATTATTCGACAATATTGCGATGCTTTTCACTATTTCTTGTTTTTGTCGTATTTCAGGAAATATGGAGCGATTCGGAGCGATTTTGAGATCAAGTGGTTCGCAAGCGCTAAGGAGTGTCACCCACGGCTCATTTGAGGGCCATTCAACGATGGAAGATGAGTGGAGGAAGAAGGAACTTTGTAGGAGCGATGAGGAGGAGAAATGGAGAAGTTTGGGCATTTACAGCATGCCACTCGGCCGAGCAGAATAGCCACTCGGCCGAACAAGAAGCCCCACTCGGCCGACCAGGACGGATACGCACACAGAGCTAATTTCAGCGTATACTCGGCCGAACGAAAAAAGCCCACTCGGCCGAATGAAAAATCTCACTCGCCCGAGTGGTACAGGGAAATTGTCCAGAGAAAGGCCGAAGTTACTGTATTTTTCGAAGAACCTGTCGAAAGCCACTCGGCCGAACGGATAAGTATACTCGGCCGAGTCACCTCTGAAGGCAGACCCTGAGACCCCCCTGACTTACTGTTTTCTTACAGGGTGTGTCACTCGGCCGAGTGACAATGTCACTCGGCCGAGTGAGCCGCTCCGCCTGCTGCGAAAGTTGCGATTTCTGGGCTGCGCAGGGGCTGTTTGGTCGCGATTTTCTGGGCGATTTTGGGGGGTAGTTAAACCCAGTTTTTGCCCTAGTTAGAGGAGCTTTTGGCAACCTTTTTGAGAAATTTTCAGAAATTTTTAGATTAATTAGATTTAGGCTTTCTTTTTGGAGATTTAAAGGCTACTCTTAGGGCATGTTTCTTTGGAGGGATTAGGGGTGAGAAAGTGAAAAATTTGCACTGTTCATGACACTATTCATTGTTTTCTTCGTTCGTTTTCTTGCGTGCTGTTTCTTTCGAAGGAAAACTTTTAATAGAGATTTTGCTGAGGTGGCCGAGCAAACTTCCGATCCCACAATCCCCGAAAAAACCGGGGATTACCGTGGGATTCATCTCTCTCTCCGCGTCTTTATTAATAAATTAGGCGAAGGATAATAACCGCACGCTTTTTTTGTTTTATTATCGAGGAATGAACAGTGTATTGTTTTTATAATGATTTTTTCCGACGGTGGGACCTAATGCAAATCAGAATTGCCTCTGCGTGAGTTTTTTGTTTGTTTAATAGTGTGGGACTCAATGCAAATCAGACTGTGCGCTCCCGTGAGTTTTTTGTTTGTTTAATAGTTAATGCTTAAGCTTTAATAGTTAATGCTAATAGCAGTCAGCGAATAGCAACCGTGAGTTTTTTGTTTGTTTAATAGTTAATGCTAATTATTTAATACTTAAGCTTTAATTAATACTTGTCCATTCTAATTAGTACTTAATTATTTAATAGTTAATCCTAATTAATTATTTAGTTAATAGTTAAGCTTCAACATTATAATAGTTAATGCTAGGACATTTTAATTAATAGTTAATGAATTAATTTGTTTAATTACTATAATTAAATATTTAATTAGTGGGTACCACACCACTTTCCTCATCCAACAATTCCAATCACACTTTAACCAAAGAAACACAAAACTTTAGTGTGGGACCCACAAACAACTCCCAAACCAACTTTCCAACCCACTTTCCTCCAAAAAAACACAAAACTATACTTCTCTCTCCTCAAGAATCCAACATGGATTTACTATTCATAACAGTAAATCCCAACCCACACTCACACAAAGAAACATGCCCTTATTGGATTCTCATTGGATATCATTGGATCTTCATTGGTTTGTCTATTTCCTATCAATAACTCAATTTTTATTAGCTATTTCTCTATTGCAATGAATTCCCTTGATATTATTATTGATTTTTCTGAGAATTTCATGATGAATAGTGAGTAGTGCCATCATCTCAGGTCGTAGGGATGAACCCTATGAACCCTATTTCTAATTTGTGATGAAATTGTGGAATTGTTGGTAGAATTGATTAGGGTTAGGCTGTGATTGATTAATTACGGATAGCTAGGGATTCATATCGATTGGGATTTGCAAGAGATTGGGTCCCTATTGGTAGGAAGGCCTAGATATTCGATTTAGATTGATGATTGGATCTCTCTAGACTTGGTTTGCAAGAGATTGGGCCAAAGCTAGGGGTTTTAATTGCGAATCTATACGTATATCCGTTTGTAAGAGATTGGACGGATAGGAACTATCGCAACCTAGGTCGCTGCTCGAGTTTGCACGAGAGTGGGCTCGAGACACGATTGAATGATGATGTCGTTCTTCACGCTAGCGGCTTAGGCTAGGGTTTGCAAGAGATTGGGCCCTATCCTAGGTTTGCTATAGACCGACAATAGCACGAGAGCGTGAGCTTGGTTCTACATTTAGTTGCGACTAGTTCACTTACATTCAAGTTTAGCAACAATGAAACTTATGAATCACAATGATGAGAGGCGGTCCGTAGTGGGGATTCCCAACTCCTAGACGTTTTATTAATTTGATATTTCCTCTTGACATTTGCACGATTGTGATTGTTTACCCCAAACAATTCTCGACCCTCTTGATAGCTAGGTGATGGGAAGGAGACACTGTCATTTGTCCTCCCTGAGTTCGATACCCACTCGCCGCTACACCGTGCGCTTGCGATAAAACTATAACTCATCTGTCCCGGGTGTGTGTGTACCCCCGGGGCACGACCAAGTTTTTGGAGCCGTTGTCGGGGAGACAACAGTGTTTTATTTTCCTACTTAGCTATTTCTTTTTATTTTATTAATTTTTTATTTCACTCCTCTATCGGGCTAACAATTCCTTTGAAACTCTATTTCCTTTGCATGAACACGAGATCGACGACGGATCCAGAGGATATTATATTTGATCCAGAGATCGAATGTACCGAGAGGAGGATCAGAGCCGAGAGAAGGCACACTACAGAGGATACTTCTATGAACCACCTGGAGACACCGAAAGAACTAGCGGCACGTTTGGCGAGGAATATATCCATCAGAGATAGGAAACGGCCTAAGACCTCTTCCACCCTTCTTCCATCGCCATGCCGGAGTTGGCGGCGGATAAGAATTTTGAGCTCAAGACGGGATTAGTGGTCTTAATGCAACAAGACCCATTCCATGGGAACTCCTATGAGAATCCACATTATCACATCCAGCTATTCTTGTCCAAGTGCGCCACCTTTCAAATGCCGGGTGTCTCCGCCGATGCGAGCCGTTTGAGACTCTTCCCCTTCACCCTCAGAGACAAAGCTTTATATTGGTTGAGGACGCAGGCGAAAGGGGTATTCTCTACTTGGGATGAGTTGGCCAATGCTTTCGTGGTTAAATTCTACCCGCCATCTAAAATGGTGAAGATTAGGAGTGCGCTCATGTCCTTTAAGCAAGGACCGCAGGAGACCCTATACGAGGCATGGGAGCGCTTCAAGGATTTACAGCATCAATGCCCCCATCACAGCATAGAAGAATGGGAGCTAGTTCACAGTTTTTATAATGGACTCCAACCGGGCACGAAGCATATCATAGATGCAACCGCCAACAGAGCCATTCTTTCCAAAACAGCGGATGAAGCTACGACCCTACTAGCGGAGATGGCTACTAATAATCAACAATGGAGCGATGAGCGAGGACATTCTTCTAACTCTTTGAAGCCCACTAGCATATATGAAGCCAAGGCCCTAGCGGAGCTTTCGAAGAAATTTGACTCTCTCCACAATGTAGTGGAGAGATTGGAGAAGTATATCACCGAGCCACAAGGAGCTCCCTCTACATCTATACCGGTAAGCAATATGAGTGATTGGCAAGACCCATCTCAAGTCATGTTCATAGGAGGAGAGCAAAGAGAGGGGGCCTTGGAACAAGTGCAATATGTTGCGGGGAACTCCGGCTATTGGGCCAACCCGGCCGCAAGGAACCATCCGGGATTTTCGTATGCAAATAATGAAGGAGCCCTAAACCCACCACCGCCGCAACAACCTCAAGCTAGGCCTCCACCTCCACAACAACAATACCAACCAAGGGGGCCACCGTAACCAAATTACCCGCATATGCAAGAAGCGGGACCGTATAGGCCGCCCGGTTATAATCAAGGTTGGAGAGCTCCTAACCTACCTCAAGCACACAAAAGATCGGATCATGAAGCTAAGGTAGAGGAGTTCATGGTGGAGCAAAAGAAGATAAACACTCGGTTGATTGCGTAACAAGACTCTCTGAATACCGTAGTGGCTCAACTAGCAGAGCAACTCACGATGCTTAACAAAAACACCCAACAATTGGCGGCTCAACCGGAGCCCAATCCACGGAATAATACCAGTCACATAAATGCGGTAGTGGCGGTCACAACTAGGGGTGGGAAGGATACTACTCCCGTCATGGTCCAAACCAAGGAGCCCGTGGAAGAAATCTTGGATGACAAGAAGTCGGCGATTGAGGAGGAGAGCCCAAAGGAGCCACAAAGAGGCAGAGATTCTGAAGTGAAGAAGCCCAACGAGGAGCGCACCTACATGCCGCCGGTGCCCTTTCCACAACGGTTGGCGAGAGCCAAAATCGAGAAGAGGCTTGCTAAGTTCCTAGAATATTTGAGGGGAGTAAGCCTCAACATACCCTTCCTTGATGCTATAGTGGAGATCCCGTCGTATGCAAAGTTCTTGAAGGACTTAATATCGAGAAAGAAGAGGAAGGAGAAAATAATGCTTGCCGAATAAGGGACTTGGTTCAACCGGGAGGAAAAAGGAGCCCGCGAAATTCAAGGATCCCGGATGCTTCTGCATCTCGTGCACACTTGGAGGAGTCCCATTGCAAAAAGCCTTAGTTGAATTGGGAGTGAGTGTGAGCCTAATGCCCCTTAGCATGTTCCGAAAATTGAATACTGGGACCGACTTGAAGCCAACCAACATGATGATACAACTAGCGGATGGTCGAGTCATTAGGCCGGTAGGGATTACGGAGAACATTCCGCTACAAGTTCCGGGAGGGATTTGTTTGCATTGCAACTTTGTCATTATGGACATCAAGGAGGAGGGCGACACATCACTTATTCTTGGACGACCGTTCTTAGCCACCGCCGGCGTTATAGTCGACATGAGAGAAGGCACATTATCCTTGAATGTCGGGAACATCGAGGTTGAGTTTCATATTCCAAAAGCCATGAAGCATATGCCCTATCAAGAGGAATTGGATTATGTGGACCTCCTTGACGAGGTGATCGAAGAAGCCATTCCGCACTCCATCGGCGCTCTCCATGAAGATGGCCTTAAAGAAGGCCAAATTTCTAGCCTTGAAGATAAGTTGGAGGACCCTCCGGATAGCTCCACGGCCGATGATGAAGACGACGCTGATGTCGCAAGGATAAGGGAGCTTTGCAAGCTCTCAACGGCCAAGTATCCAAAGAAAGCTCCGCCGAATAGAAGATCAGCATCATCGGTGAGAAGGAAGATTGGTGATAGCTCAAGCTTGGGGGACTTATCTCCCAACTCTACCCATGATGAGGGGACGCCAAGGAAGGCCGACGAGCACCAACAACCAAATCCAAGTGGCCTTCCTGGCAAATTCGACGGGCGTATCTCGTATGCGCCTAACAGCATGCGCTAAACAAAAATATTAAGGGGTCGAGCTCATGACCTTAAACGAGCGCTTGTCGAGAGGAAACCCGACTGTTTTATATCATATTTAGTTGAATTTCATTTTTATTTTAGATTTTTCTTATTGTTTTGAGTCTAGTTCTATGAAAATCGTGACAAAAGGTCCTAATTTTCATGACAGGAGATGGAAAAAGAGAGACCATTCATAAGGAGTATGCCCAAGGTAAGGAAGAGCGCTTCAGGAACACGCTCAGGCCCAGGATGAGGAAGAAACCGAATGGAGGAAGAAAAACAGAGAATGGAGCGAAAACAGAGAACCGTTGTAGAAAACAGGAAGCCACTCGGTCGAGTAACATATGACACTCGACCGATGACCGACGCCCCATTTACGGTATGGGCGCGGTGTCGTTTTACCGCAAGTGCACGGTTAGTGTAGGGTGCGGGTTTATCGAACTCAGGGAGGTGGATAGCTTGAGTGGCTACTAGCCTCGCCTAGGTTGTGTGCTAGCTACGCGAATGATATGGGTGGAAGTGTAGGAATAAGGGAAAGAAATGAAAAAGACACGAAATGAATCCCCGCTAACACGGGCTAGAGCACTTGTAACGATCACTTTCCGACCGTGTGTGTGTATTAGTGTGTAGCTGTGTTTCGTGTGTGTTTTTGTGTATTTGATTTTTATTACTGTTGTCCATAGCTCAGACGCATGACCGAACCCCGTATTCACGGTCCACTCGGAAGCGCGAGCGCCCCGGTATTTTCCTTGTAATTTTTAGACGTCGAGGAACCATCTGAGTTAACACACTTTTAATTATAAAAATCATTTTTATTATAAACTATTTTTTTTTAAATCTGAATGTTATGTGCGTTCTTTTTCCTTTAAAACAAACCTAAATATTAATTTTTAATCCTAACACTAACTCTTAAATAACAAGTGCTGATCATTTTTCTTAGGAGAACCTTTTTTTTATATTAATATTTTTTAACAATCCCAACCTGTGAACTTCCCACACGTTGGCGCCTGCCACACACGTTTTTCCCCTACTCTTGTACCTTCCCTCTATTATTTTAAACCTAAACCTAGGGTATCATCATTTCCTCCCAGCCGCCACAAACAAGAACCCCCCTGAGCGAAACACCTATTTTTCTCTCGCAACTCACTCCCTCTTTCGCTCTCAACTCACCGCAGACCGCCCTCCCACGCATCCGGCCTCCGCCTACCTCAGTCGCCATCAACCCGGAGCTTCACCGTCCCTCTCCAATCTCCGTTTGGTCACCCCAGGCCATGCCTCCATCTGCACACCTTCGCTCCCGCAGCGCCCACCGTCTTCGACATCGCCGGCAACCTGCACTCCAATCGCCGCCTGCCTTTCCCTCTCCGTGCACGTTGCTGGCCGCCGGCAGAGCTCCCTCAGCCGCCCCGTGCCTGCTGCCTCCTCTCCGGTGTGACAGCCCCACCCGCAGGAACTCCTGCTGCTGTTTCTCGGTGCTGCTCCGCCGTCAGGCGACCCCGCGTGCCTCCCCCGGCTGCCCTCGACCACCAGCACTACCCACACTCCCGCGGCCTACTCCTCCACCTGCGAGACCCCGCCGCCGCTGTTGTCGCTCCCCGCGCAACCCTCAGCCACCGTGCAGATCTCCCCTCAGCCGCGAGAGCCACCTCCCCGTCCCCGATTCCGACGCCGGAGCCCCATCACGAACTGCCACCCGCAATCACGAGAGGGAGAAGCGACTTCCCATGCATAAGTCGTTTAATATACAGTCCCTTGATTATTTGTAACCTAGCCTAACTGTACCTCGATGTATGCCCATCACGTTAACGTACTAGTAACTTCATCTGCTCATGTAGTCACAATGGTTGGTTGTATGATGATTAATACTTATAACACAAGTAACAGTCACATGCAATGGCACTTGGAGGTGTTATTGTTAAGTTAGTGATATAATTTATTAGTAAGATGGTTAGTAAGTAAATGTTGGTACGAGTGCTGCATGTTATTTACTATAGTATACTATTTTAATACAAGTATTAGATATTAGTGATTTTTATGTGTTAGTAGTTGGGCAGTATATTTTGAGTTGGGTTTAATAGAAATTTATTGGCTAAAATTCCATAGTTTGATTATTAATTCGATGTTGCAGATTAATCTTTCATCTCGCTAATACCTCCTGGATACCCAGAATCGCATCGATCAGACATTCCGGAAACGTAGTCGACGCGATCCGTTGCCATTTCCGGATCCGACACCGATCCCCGCGTGAACATCATTCAGGTTGGTACCCCGAAACTCGTAGCGAAACCCACACTGTAGCAAAACTGAACCCTAACTAAAAATCGGACAACTGTAACTAAATTTATTTCCTGCGCTCTTAAAACGTTGTGAAACTGTAGATTCGACGACTGGACTTTTGAACTGTGCACATAGGATAGAATCGTCGAATAGGACTGAACGTCAAAATGTGATGATTGACAAATAGGATAGCCCCGATAACTTAGAAACAAAACCTAGATAGGTTTATTGAAAATCGCGACCTGACACCGTCGCCGTGACCTGTTTCAGACGGACTACCGCAGACGCGACGACTGGACGAGACGCCCCGGACGGACGACGCACTCTCCACCGCAGGCAAGTGTATCCCACTTGCACTTTTTGGCCGTGCTTAGGCCTTTGTTGGTTAGAATTGTTAATTATGAACAAAAATAACCGGACGTGAAATGATAGCGTCCGGGACGACCCTGATGGCTCAGAATTGACGACGAAGTCTGAGCCTGACAACAACTTTTGACACCGTAGGGCTATCTTGTGTGTGCGTGCGTGTGGACACCCTAGAATAACAAATTCCTTACACTTGTCATGTCATGTCCCTGTTACACAAAAAGCTTGCGGGCGTTTCGGATGCTCTCCATGCGAGAGTGATCCCCGTGACTTTTATACAAAAAGCCTGCGGGCGTTTCGGATGCTTTCCTTGCGGAAGTGATCCTTGTTATACAAAAAGCCTTCGGGCGTTTCGGATGCTTTCCTTGCGGAAGTGATCCCTGTTGTACAAAAAGCCTTCGGGCGTTTCGGATGCTTTCCTAGCGGAAGTGATCCCTGTTATACAAAAAGCCTTCGGGCGTTTCGGATGCTTTCCTTGCGGAAGTGATCCCTGTTATACAAAAATCCTTCGGGCGTTTCGGATGCTTTCCTTGCGGAAGTGATCCCTGTTACCCAAAAAGCATGCGGGCGTTTCGGATGCTTCCCTAGCGGAAGTGATCCTTGTACTTCTTGTCCTGAGTTCCTGGGTTGGGGTAGGGTTGAGCGTGCGCACGGCAAGAGGGTCTGATCCCCCTCGAACCGTAAGGCGTGAACCCTTCGTGTCACACTTGTCTTGTCTTGTCCCGTCCTGTTTGTCCTGTCTTGTCCCGTCATGTCCCGTCTTGTCTTGACACCTGTAGGTTAGTCCCGTAGTTGGTAGCACACGCTACGACTACTACCTGTCCGTTTTACTTTCCTGCTACGTTACTTCCTGTCGTGTTACTCTGTTATAACCGCAGCATGCTAATCAACCAGTAAACCGTTGTTTAAAGTTCGATTCACTTGCAGTAAAGTCTAACCCTTCTTATAGACTTTACCTGACGTACAGTTCCTTTTTCTTGGGTGCTGTACGTCAGGTGTTCAGCCAGAGTTCGTGGACGAGGCAGACTTACTGGAGTACGAGGAGCCGAGGACGTCGACCCAGAGCACGTGCCTGACGAGGACCAGACCTTGAAGTCTTTTCAGTCGTCACTTTCAGAGGTTACTGCTTTTAGTTTGTCTTTTTGGTAGTTGTTGCCATGCTTAGGCTTCTTTTAGATTTGTACTCTCTGGATATTATTTCTCCATATTAATGAATGCCATTTCCTTTCTGTACTTTTGTTGTTCCTAAACTTTATAAATGCAAGAACCTGGAATCTTTCAAAATGGTACCTCCCCTACAGACGCTTATTGGGTCCAAGCTTCACAGCTCTGGCCTAAGCGGGCCTCGTCACATTTCGCTTCCGTCCGTTTTGGGAAGCGGGACGTGACAGGTTTTAGTGGTGGCCCATGCAGGTCTTGCAAAAGTTCGGAACAATAAAAGTACCGCATTCATTTAATATCCACGTACAAGTCTGAATTAGGTTCTCTTGTCTTAGATGGTAGGAAGATTTAGGTAGACACCTAGGTTGATAGTCAGGCGACTTAGTTAAGATTTAGTCATCCTTGTTCCAGAATACCATAGCAGCCCTCACTTGGATCTGACAGTGTTAGATTTCTAGAGCCCTCCTTTTTGTCGTCCGCTCGGGCTCATCGACTTCGGGCCCAGCTGAACGTAACCTTGATTCTCTTAGGAACTTTCCCCTTAGATCCTGATTGTAGTTTAGCTCATTAGGAAGTCTTAGAGCTAAGTTATCCTGATCGTTGAACGACCCGATGAATAGAATCCCTGATTGCTAGCATCTTTCAGATCATTACCATTCTGTGTCATTGACCGTAGGATTCCACCGTGGCTTTTCATGGTTCATCTTTTCCATTCAGCCTCCCGATCTTTCTAAAGAATTTTTCAATATTATATTTTTCTTTCGAATTCCTTCCCCAGTTTCAATTCCTTGATGAACTTAGACTTCCGACCTTTCGGTTAACTCGAATGCATTCTTTGAATTTCAAAATTTCTCATCAAAAAAAAAAAATTCTTTAATTACCGTCTTACAATCACATTCTTGCCCTCGACTCACGTGATCGCTTCATGACACTTATCGATAATTCTTCAAATCCATCCATTGCGAATCCTCCTTTCCATGGAAGTGTTTTTGAAATTCATTATTAAATTCTTCGCTTGGTTTAAATTCTTTGAAAACTTTTTTTTAGATATATTTAAAATTTCTTGCTTTTCAGTTAAAATTCCTTCTTGGATTATAAAACTTCTTTAGTTATAGATTTTCAAGTTATTATCTAGTAATTATTCCTAACCGGTATATATTTTAGTTTTAAAACCTTGTTATCATTTTGATAATTCAATATATATTTTTCTAGACTACAAAATTTATTTCTAAATCACGTACCTTACATACTTTTTTTTTAAAAAAAATTTCCTAAACTAAAGGGAACTTCAAATTTTTATAAATATCAATTCTATGTTCATCGTGATCACTTTTCAAAAGAAAATCTTTGTATAATTTAATTATTTATTTATTTGTTTTTCATTTGCAAAAAAAAAAAATCACTACCTCATCCTACTTTTATTTCTTCATCTAACTCTTTTCCAAATGATAAGGATCTGCTCACTCTTCCCTACATATTTCTATAATTATAAAAGTATATGATATCATATTTTACACATAATTCTCTTTCCATCTATCTAATTATTTTGAGAAATATTTTCGTCACACCCAACCAACTACCTTCTTATCTCTCCTTATTTGAACTCGTTCCTTCCGATTCATTTCGTTTCACTCCTGGCTTCTATTTTCTTTAGCTTGTGTAGACATTAGTCCTTGTAGATGTCTACGTTGTCTCTGGTTTAGGAGTAGGTCCGTTGGTAGGTGATGTCGTCGTGGTGGTTAAGCATAGGTAGAGTGCATAGACCTGTATGAATGTGTGTTCTTTAGGATCCCGATGATTGCCTTTTGTGTCTTGAATGTGTACTCAGTGTTAACCATGGTATGCTGGAAGTCGTCTGAATGACGGTATTCATGCTTATATGAATGGCGTCATCGCAGGCAGATCCTTAGACTTAGTTTTAGTTTTAATGAATGGTTTATCTTGGTTGTATGTGACTGTATCAAAACTTTGTTTTCTTTAAACCAAATCTTTAAAGTTTTAAAACTAGCTCACAAGATCACAAATCACTTATCCTCCCTCATCCATTACCGCAACACCACACATTTTTCCAAATGTTTTAAAATATTTCTTTGGCCTTAAGTCTCACTTTCTCTTCTCTTCTTTCTCCCTTAAACAAAATTTTCGTGTTTATGGTTGTTATACCATTGGGACTAGCTATTATCGTTATAAGATTTTGTTTGCGGGTAGGCTCAGGGTGAGATGAGATTTTTATAGCAGTGATTAAATGATTTTGGAACACAAGGATATTGGATTAGATTTCTATGGATGAAAAGAATGAGCTGTCCGAGACTTATTTATAAAACCGACGTGTGGCGGACTCAATGGAGAATTCTGGTTGAATGAGATTATATGCGTGAAGATGAGAACTTATCAGATTTGAGGCTTAGACGAATGGTAGATAGGTATGGCTACAGAGTATGGTAGGAGTTAGTGTGATCATGAGATTGAGTAGAGTTTTTTTTAAGCATCAAGACTTGATTGTTAAGTTGACGTGAGAAGACATTGGGAATAACACGACGTGTTGAGATAAAAGGATGGTTAGATAGTCGGACTTGATATTGGTTGGGATTAGCTATAGTGAGTAGGATAAGAGGTGATTTTGATAGTTCAATTATTTGGCGGATAGACTTATGGGAAGATAAGACAAGGAATATATTGAGCACACTGCGATTGTTGATTTGTGAAAGGTATGATGAGATAGACAAATGTTCGTCTTGGATTGGTGATCGACTAGAACATAAGTTTAGCAATTGATTAATATTGGGAAGAGATTGAGAAATTGGAAGATGTTATTGAGCGATGATGTTTAGTGGAACGGTATGGAATGAGAAGATGATTGTTATTCTTTTATGAGGATTTGGAGTTGGAAATTTGAACAGTAGTGATGGGTCTATAGCTAAATATAAGGAGGTGAGTTTAGTCGTAGCATTGTCTAGTGAAAAGAAGGATTATGAAGGATTAATTAAAGAACATTGGTTGAAGTTATAAGATTAGTAATCTATAGGTGTAGTCAAGAGAGTTTTGGGGTATAAGGTTATATAGATGTTATTATTGATAGTATGAGTGATTCCGAGGGCGGAATCATTTCTAAGGTGGGTAGAATGTAATGATCACTTTCCGACCGTGTGTGTGTGTTAGTGCGTAGCTGTGTTTCGTGTGTGTTTTTGTGTATTTGATTTTTATTACTGTTGTCCATAGCTCAGACGCATGACCGAACCCCGTATTCACGGTCCACTCGGAAGCGAGAGCGCCCCGGTATTTTCCTTGTAATTTTTAGACGTCGAGGAACCATCTGAGTTAACACACTTTTAATTATTAAAATCATTTTTAGTATAAACTATTTTTTTTTAAAAAAATCTGAATGTTATGTGCGTTCTTTTTCCTTTAAAACAAACCTAAATATTAATTTTTAATCCTAACACTAACTCTTAAATAACAAGTGCTGATCATTTTTCTTAGGAGAACCTTTTTTTTATATTAATATTTTTTAACAATCCCAACCTGTGAACTTCCCACACGTTGGCGCCTCCCACACACGTTTTTCCCATACTCTTGTACCTTCCCTCTATTATTTTAAACCTAAACATAGGGTATCATCATTTCCTCCCAGCCGCCACAAACAAGAACCCCCCCGAGCGAAACACCTATTTTTCTCTCGCAACTCACTCCCTCTTTCGCTCTCAACTAATCGCAGACCACCCGCCCACGCATCCGGCCTCCGCCTACCTCAGTCGCCATCAACCCGGAGCTTCACCGTCCCTCTCCAATCTCCGTTCGGTCACCCCAGGCCATGCCGCCATCTGCACACCTTCGCTCCCGCAGCGCCCACCGCCTTCGACATCGCCGGCAACCTGCACTCCAATCGCCGCCTGCCTTTCCCTCTTCGTGCACGTTGCTGGCCGCCGGCAGAGCTCCCTCAGCCGCCCCGTGCCTGCTGCCTCCTCTCCGGTGTGACAGCCCCACCCGCAGGAACTCCTGCTGCTGTTTCTCGGTGCTGCTCCGCCGTCAGGCGACCCCGCGTGCCTCCCCCGGCTGCCCTCGACCACCAGCATGACCCACACTCCCGCGGCCTACTCCTCCACCTGCGAGACCCCGCCGCCGCTGTTGCCGCTCCCCGCGCAACCCTCAGCCGCCGTGCAGATCTCCCCTCAGCCGCGAGAGCCACCTCCCCGTCCCCGATTCCGACGCCGGAGCCCCATCACGAACTGCCACCCGCAATCACGAGAGGGAGAAGCGACTTCCCATGCGTAAGTCGTTTAATATACAGTCCCTTGATTATTTGTAACCTAGCCTAACTGTACCTCGATGTATGCCCATCACGTTAACGTACTAGTAACTTCATCTGCTCATGTAGTCACAATGGTTGGTTGTATGATGATTAATACTTATAACACAAGTAACAGTCACATGCAATGGCACTTGGAGGTGTTATTGTTAAGTTAGTGATATAATTTATTAGTAAGATGGTTAGTAAGTAAATGTTGGTACGAGTGCTGCATGTTATTTACTATAGTATACTATTTTAATACAAGTATTAGATATTAGTGATTTTTATGTGTTAGTAGTTGGGCAGTATATTTTGAGTTGGGTTTAATAGAAATTTATTGGCTAAAATTCCATAGTTTGATTATTAATTCGATGTTGCAGATTAATCTTTCATCTCGCTACTACCTCCTGGATACCCAGAATCACATCGATCAGACATTCCGGAAACGTAGTCGACGCGATCCGTTGCCATTTCCGGATCCGACACCGATCCCCGCGTGAACATCATTAAGGTTGGTACCCCGAAACTCGTAGCGAAACCTACACCGTAGCAAAACTGAACCCTAAATAAAAATCGGACAACTGTAACTAAATTTATTTCCTGCGCTCTTAAAACGTTGTGAAACTGTAGATTCGACGACTGGACTTTTGAACTGTGCACATAGGATAGAATCGTCGAATAGGACTGAACGTCAAAATGTGATGATTGACAAATAGGATAGCCCCGATAACTTAGAAACAAAACCTAGATAGGTTTATTGAAAATCGCGACCTGACACCGTCGCCGTGACCTGTTTCAGACGGACTACCGCAGACGCGACGACTGGACGAGACGCCCCGGACGGACGACGCACTCGCCACCGCAGGCAAGTGTATCCCACTTGCACTTTTTGGCCGTGCTTAGGCCTTTGTTGGTTAGAATTGTTAATTGTGAACAAAAATAACCGGACGTGAAATGATAGCGTCCGGGACGACCCTGACGGCTCAGACTTGACGACGAAGTCTGAGCCTGACAACAACTTTTGACACCGTAGGGCTATCTTGTGTGTGCGTGCGTGTGGACACCATAGAATAAAAAATTCCTTACACTGGTCATGTCATGTCCCTGTTACTCAAAAAGCCTGCGGGCGTTTCAGATGCTCTCCATGCGAGAGTGATCCCCGTGACTGTTATACAAAAAGCCTGCGGGCGTTTCGGATGCTTTCCTTGCAGAAGTGATCCCTGTTATACAAAAAGCCTTCGGGCGTTTCGGATGCTTTCCTTGCAGAAGTGATCCCTGTTATACAAAAAGCCTTCGGGCGTTTCGGATGCTTTCCTTGCGGAAGTGATCCCTGTTATACAAAAAGCCTTCGGGCGTTTCGGATGCTTTCCTTGCGGAAGTGATCCCTGTTATACAAACAGCCTTCGGGCGTTTCGGATGCTTTCCTTGCAGAAGTGATCCCTGTTACCCAAAAAGCATGCGGGCGTTTCGGATGCTTCCCTAGCGGAAGTGATCCCTGTACTTCTTGTCCTGAGTTCCTGGGTTGGGGTAGGGTTGAGCGTGCGCACGGCAAGAGGGTCTGATCCCCCTCGAACCGTAAGGCGTGAACCCTTCGTGTCACACTTGTCTTGTCTTGTCCCGTCCTGTTTGTCCTGTCTTGTCCCGTCACGTCCCGTCTTGTCTTGACACCTGTAGGTTAGTCACGTAGTTGGTAGCACATGCTACGACTACTACCTGTCCCGTTTTACTTTCCTGTTACGTTACTTCATGTCGTGTTACTCTGTTATAACCGCAGCATGCTAATCAACCAGTAAACCGTTGTTTAAAGTTCGATTCACTTGCAGTAAAGTCTAACCCTTCTTGTAGACTTTACCTGACGTACAGTTCCTTTTTCTTGGGTGCTGTACGTCAGGTGTTCAGCCAGAGTTCGTGGACGAGGCAGACTTACTGGAGTACGAGGAGCCGAGGACGTCGACCCAGAGCACGTGCCTGACGAGGACCAGACCTTGAAGTCTTTTCAGTCGTCACTTTCAGAGGTTACTGCTTTTAGTTTGTCTTTTTGGTAGTTGTTGCCATGCTTAGGCTTCTTTTAGATTTGTACTCGCTGGATATTATTTCTCCATATTAATGAATGCCATTTCCTTTCTGTACTTTTGTTGTTCCTAAACTTTATAAATGCAAGAACCTGGAATCTTTCAAAATGGTACCTCCCCTACAGACGCTTATTGGGTCCGAGCTTCACAGCTCTGGCCTAAGCGGGCCTCGTCACATTTCGCTTCCGTCCATTTTGGGAAGCGGGACGTGACAGCACTCATGACACTTGGCATTTGACTTGATCCAGGGTGAGACATTGCCCCAAAAGGTGGTACCTAGCGTCCATGGCCCGATATTCCGGTCGGTGCCAAGCACGCTAGGCCTACCCGGTTCTAGACGGTGGGCATTCCCATGTCCATTAACACCTTCCGCAACCGGGAGCATTAAGGCCACAATGATATCTCCCAACACTTCGTCCAAGCCGCTCCCGCACGCTAGGACTTGATATCTACCCTGGGGGCGTGAGCTATGGCTAGGGAGTCAACCGCCAAGTTTATTCCCCCTTGACCCGACGGTCAGAGGCGGTCTTTCTCCCACCAATGACAATGAAATGCCCCCGCGTAACCCTAATGGCCAAATAGGTCAAATGTGATTTCTAGCAATACATCGAAGCAGATCTTGACGGGACAAGCACCGGACCCCAATCCCCAACACATCTAGTGTGTTGTCATACGAATTGGACCCAGATTGCTAGAAATCCCCATTGACGCATTTCATCGAACACATGCCATGCAACCAAGTCAAATGAAACAACCAAGCATCAATCCTACCCTAACCCGTATTAGGGTTCATCAATACTACTCCATGATGAAAAACATATAAACAAACAACACAAAAGACATACAAACAGTCATCATGAAGCAAAAGAAATACAACACAAAAAATGGAGAACAAGAGAAAGAAATACTTATCTTGATTTTGAACCTCCAATCCAATACAAGACTTATTACAAGAGAAAACCTAATCTAACCTAATCTAAACTCACAAGAGAAAGGGGCAAAAAGCCCTAAAAACTGAGAAAGAACAAGAAGAAGATTCCCTAAAATTCAGCCAGCATTGGGTATTTATAGCCCCCATTCCGTGCCCTAACGGATCGGGTCCAAAACCACATGAAAAACGCCACCCGATCGGTTGACAAGTCTACCGATCGGGTGATATGTTACAAATAATAAACAGAAAACGGCGGAGCTTCACCCGGTCAGATGAACCGGTCGGTTGAGTTCTTGGGGTGACCGGTTGGATCATGGCGCCATCGGGTGAAGAGGTCGGTTGGATGCCCGTGTCTTGGCTCCTCAGAATCAGCTACAGATGAACCGATCGGGTGAGAGTCACCCGATCGGTTGGCATTTGGGTCGAAAAGACAGAGAAACGGTCGCAATGAACCGGCCTGAGAACCGGTCGGGTGACATCCTCTTGAGCTCTAGCTGAGACCGGGTGGTGCATGCGTGCATCACCCGATCGGTTGACTTTGTTCAACCGATCGGGTGAGGGGCTGAATGATGCAATCATCGTCGTTTGACCCCCTGGGTCACGCGTGACTCCTCCTGTTGCGCCAGGGACTTGTGATATCGTCGTTTTTATGTCCAAAATGCTAGAAATTCCTGTAAAATACCAAAAACACGGAAAAATGAAAGAAAACAAGAAAATACAAGAAAACAAATAAAAGACGACGGAAAATACGGAGAAACACGGAAGGAAACGCGCGCAAATATATGAAATATAAACGCACGTCAAAATCCCCCAAGCTGAACACTTCCTCATCCTCGAGGAAGACGAGTGAGAGTAGGAGCTCGGAGGGAGAAAATAGAGAGAAGGAGAGAAAAAGAGAACTCTATATCCTAGATCGCTCATAAGAGCCAACAAAATCAAACATGCCACACGAAGCAAGCATACGACAAAACACAACACTAAACCAAGGAATGTGAGTCCAAACAAGTGCCGTGGGCCCACGCGGTGAAGCGCGAGTGAGCGTGGTCGTGTTCTAGTAAACAGTATCACTATCTACATTGTGCAATAAAGCTCCATATACACATACCCAAAGAAAGACCCAAATATCGATTCAATTTGAAATTGCGGTGAATATTAGCTCAAGCATGCATGAGAAGAGTATAAGAATAGAAGCGTATCATGCATCGGGGACTCCATAGCTAGGGACTAGGAAATCACCACACTATAGCCTAGGTAATCGCTATAAGGTCCCTATGCCAAGTGTTTTCGAAAACGATGGAGGTTGAGAAGATGTGGAGTAGAACACTCGGTGCAAATTCTCGCCTTCCCCTTATTCACGGCAAGTAAGAAAATATTCACACTGGAATTTTTTTGGGTTTTGGGTATTTGTATTTTTTTTGGCTTTTTGGCTATACAATTTTTCTTCTTTTCTTTTTTTTTATCTTTTTGGGTTTTTCTTTTCTTTTCTCTTTTTTTTGGATTTTTGGGTTTTTGGCTATACACATGTGTACTCTCCCAAGTGGGAGAACGGTACACGACGAGGGGATTTGCACCAAGTAAAACAAAAAAGAAGTCGGAATCTAAACACTTGGGCAAAGGAAACTATTCTTGCTAAATAGAGCATGGGCTAAATGGGTTATCCTAGTCCTTAAATGTGGAATCCCGACACATGCGAAATAAAGTACACGATATATATATATATATAGCATGCAGAAGCAGACAGAGGAAATAAATACCGCATATTCAAATCGAAGCATGATAATCTAGGGGTCATTCCTGGACAGGTATATAAAGTAAAATCACAAAGTAGAAGCACACCAAACAGCTAGGCACGACGCACGACGCACAAAAAGCTAAGTGGACCCGCGATGCATGAAATGCAAAAGGACTCGATATCCTAGGGTTAGTGAATGTGATTATCGAAGTTGTGCAAGGTGCGCGTGTGATTTTCGTGGCAATTCATCATAGGGGTCATCTCTAGGAGAAAGAGATAAAAAGAAGAAAAGAAAAAGAAAAAAAAGAAAAACACGGAGAAAAACGACTCAAATAACGAAGAAAAAGAGACAAATCACGCACGAAGTGTGACTCCCCCAAGCTGAAACTTGCATTGTCCACAATGCAATAGTAGTAAATACGGGAGGGCAATGAAAATGGGGGGGTGCACGGACACAAAAAATGAAAAACATGAAAAACACACGAACGAAACTGGAAAATAAAGAGAAAGAAACATACAAAATAAAAGATATAAAACGCAACGAAGGACTCAAAGATACAAACACACGACAACGACACACGAAAACATGCACACAAAAGTCGATTTCCCCCAAGCTGAACATGATAATGCTAGCAAAATGATATGATCAATGTGATGCAGATATATGCTAGGGGAAAATCGGAAAAGAAAGAAATCAGAATACAGGAGAGACAGTCTGCTCGTTCTCCTCGGAAGAGGATGTGGGGTGAAATGATAGAAGGGCACGACATGAAGGGTTATTAAGATGCAAAAGCAAATCCTAGATACGCTCCCCTCGCTAATGAGAGGAGACGAGATTATACAAATCTAAACTAGAAAGCGGTAAATTTTTACACTACTGGATTAGGATACACCTGAGCATAGGTGGATCCAAGATCTGGAGCGGGGCAGGTAGCTGCTCTAACTGCTCCTTCTGTGGCTCCGCCAGAAGCGCTGTGCCACGTGTGCCAATGGACCCAAGCAATGCACCTCCAAGCATCCCACGTAGGTGTCCACCTGTGACCTGCAAAGGACGGGGTGCATTAGTCCATGGCAAGAAATTATTTCCCAAAATAAATGTATCCCAGAGATAGTCGCCGGTAAATGATGGTAAAATATATGAAATGTGGCGAACACTACCTGGAAATGGTATGCTATCCTCTGTGCTAGCGACGATCAAATCCCCGCTCTCCATGTGAAGTTGCTCTCCAGGTGGTGACACACCGCAGCATACCTCAAGGGAAGTCGATCCTGTGTCCTGTGAGAGATATGGTGTGTCAAATATATATGAGTCTAAAGAAATAGGACGTGAAAAGCGAGACTCAAATGTGGAGTGAGAGTGAGTATGAAAATCTCCCTGAATAGGGGCAATATGCTCAAGTAGATGCTCAGCCGTAGAAGAAGTGGAGCGTGACGGTAGATGTAGATGTGGCTCGGGCTCCATGAAGTGGACGATCATATCCAAGCCCTCATGCACATCCTCCTCGACGATATGCTCATGCTCCTCCATCTGCCCGATGTCCTGAATGACATCCTCATGGTTGACCACCGACCAAGGAGGAAGCTGTGACAGAGATGGCTGTGGAGGTGGATGTGGAGCGGACCCCTCGTATGTGGTCATGGTGTCCTCGTCCTGACGCACATCCTCCTCGCCGGTATGCATAAGCTCTGTGGTCTCCTCGGTGCTCTCATAGGACTCATATGGGGTATCCAAATAAAGATGAAAAGTCTCTCCCACAGATCCTAGAGAAATCTCCCCATCCTCACTATCATCATCAAAAAATGCTTCGTCATCTAAGTGGTAGTGATGGAAAAATGGGGGGTCGGCATGAGATGTGTCTATTGTGGCCGACGGCATGGTAGTCTCAACCATGAAAGTAGGTATATCCTCTCATTCATCCCCTCTCCTCGGTGTAGGCTCGATGATTGGTACCGTCAAGTTTCGTAATGTTTGGCCTTGGTTAAACATGGCACTTTCAAGGAGAGACACGAAGTTTGATTCTTCTTGTGTTGGTGGAGGGATATAAGGTTGAGGAAATGGATGGGAGGTGTTTGGGTAATGGTTGTGGGGAAATGTTTGGCTTTGATGTAGGGGGAGGCTCTCAAGCATAAATGGGCAATCATAATACATGTGCCCCGCCATCCCACAAGTCTCACAAACCACAACCGAATAAGGATCGTATCCTCCCATCTGAGCATCAAAATCTGATCTCCACATGGCAATATCAAAGATACCTGGACAACAAAAATGAGAAAACTAGAGAGGAGCGTCAATAGTACAAGATAATAACAAAAATATAATATAATGGTGGGGGGAAAATTTCTTGGTTATTGAATATATATTTTTTTAAAAAAATAAAAAAAATAAAAAGAAAATTTTTGTGTTTTTATGCGTAGTCTAACGAACCCAAGCTAAGTTATTATCAAACCGAACGCCTCCCAGGCAACGGCGCCAAAAACTTGACCGGCGCCCCGTTTACGGTATGGGCGCGGTGTCGTTTTACCGCAAATGCACGGTTAGTGTAGGGTGCGGGTTTATCGAACTCAGGGAGGTGGATGGATTGAGTGGCTACTAGCCTCGCCTAGGTTGTGTGCTAGCTACGCGGATGATATGGGTGGAAGTGTAGGAATAAGGGAAAGAAATGAAAAAGACACGAAATGAATCCCCGCTAACACGGGCTAGAGCACTCATGACACTTGGCATTTGACTTTACCCAGGGTGAGACATTGCCCCAAAAGGTGGTACCTAGCGTCCATGGCCCGATATTCCGGTCGGTGCCAAGCACGCTAGGCCTACCCGGTTCTGGACGGTGGGCATTCCCATGTCCATTAACACCTTCCGCAACCGGGAGCATTAAGGCCACAATGATATCTCCCAACACTTCGTCCAAGCCGCTCCTGCGCGCTAGGACTCGATGTCTACGCTGGGGGCGTGAGCTATGGCTAGGGAGTCAACCGCCAAGTTTATTCCCCCTTGGCCCGACGGTCAGAGGCGGTCTTTTTCCCGCCAATGACAATGAAACGCCACCGCGTAACCCTAATGGCCAAATAGGTCGAATGTGATTTCTAGAAATACATCGAAGCGGATCTTGACGGGACAAGCACCAGACCCCAATCCCCAACACATCTAGTGTGTTGCCATATGAATTGGACCCAGATTGCTAGAAATCCCCATTGACGCATTTCATCGAACACATGCCATGCAACCAAGTCAAATGAAACAACCAAGCTTCAATCCAACCCTAACCCGTATTAGGGTTCATCAATACTACTCCATGATGAAAAACATATAAACAAACAACACAAAAGACATACAAACATTCATCATGAAGCAAAAGAAATACAACACAAAAAATGGAGAACAAGAGAAAGAAATACTTATCTTGATTTTGAACCTCCAATCCAATACAAGACTTATTGCAAGAGAAAACCTAATCTAACCTAATCTAAACTCACAAGAGAAAGGGGCAAAAAGCCCTAAAAACTGAGAAAGAACAAGAAGAAGATTCCCTAAAAGTCGGCCAGCATTGGGTATTTATAGCCCCCATTCCGAGCCCTAACGGATCGGGTCCAAAACCACATGAAAAACGCCACCCGATCGGTTGACAAGTCAACCGATCGGGTGATCTGTTACAAATAATAAACAGAAAACGGCGGAGCTTCACCCGGTCAGATGAACCGGTCGGTTGAGTTCTTGGGGTGACCGGTTGGATCATGGCGCCATCGGGTGAAGAGGTCGGTTGGATTCCCGTGTCTTGGCTCCTCAGAATCAGCTACAGATGAACCGATCGGTTGAGAGTCACCCGATCGGTTGGCATTTGGCTCGAAAAGACAGAGAAACGGCCGCAATGAACCGGCCTGAGAACCGGTCGGGTGACATCCGCTTGAGCTCTAGCTGAGACCGGGTGGTGCATGTGTGCATCACCCGATCGGTTGACTTTGTTCAACCGATCGGGTGAGGGGCTAAATGATGCAATCATCGTCGTTTGACCCCCGGGTCACGCGTGACTCCTCCCGTTGCGCCGGGGACTTGTGATATCGTCGTTTTTATGTCCAAAATGCTAGAAATTCCTGCAAAATACCAAAAACACGGAAAAGTGAAAGAAAACAAGAAAATACAAGAAAACAAATAAAATACGGCGGAAAATACGGAGAAACACGGAAGAAAACGCGTGCAAATATATGAAATATAAACGCACGTCAACCGAGCAAAGACTCCATTCGGCCGAGTGGAGTACCAATCAGGGAAGACTCTGCAGACAAACTCTCTGTTACTTTCTATCAATTTACAGTATAATTGCCACTCGGGCGAGTGACTTTTCACTCGACCGAGTGAATCTGATACCCTACACTGCTCTCTAAAAATTGCTGAGTGGCTGAGCCACTCGGCCGAGTGGAACTTGTCCATTCGGCCGAATGAGAAACGCCACTTGGCCGAGTCGTAACTTATGGGAGAAATTTCAAAATTTTATTTACTTGTCCCACTCGGTCGAGTGAGCATGTCACTCGGCCGAGTCGTAATACTCCTATATAAGGCCTAGGCGCTGCGCGAATTTCGAAAAACGCGAAATCCCCAAATTCATTTCGCCAGCGCCCGAGCCCGCTTCGCCCTCCTTCGCCCGATCTACCGTTTCGATGCCCGAGCCGTCGCTGCACCGCCAGCCGACGACCCCCGCCGGTCTCCACCGCCGCCTCGCCGCCGCAGCTTACCTGCGCCGCCCGTCCCAGTCACCGGTGACCCCCATTTCGCCCAAAACGTCTCTTTTCTCCCCATTTCTCCTATTTTGTTAGCTTGGGGGAGCTTTTTGACGCACACGGTGCCTTGCGGAGGAGGCGTATCTTTGTACACATCGTTGATTGCTCTCGTGGCGTGCTCAGGTATACTCGTTTCATTATTTAGCACGTCGTATTTCGTTTTGGGTGGGCACGTTGCGCGGCACACATGCCGCCACGCCGTAGTTCATGCATGCAGGAGCCCACTTCGAAGCTTAAGAAGTCAGGTGATCCTGGATCCTCTTCCGCTAGGGCGGACTCGCCTCCACCTAGCCCACCACCACCACCTACACAGCCGCTTCCTGCTAATCCCATTCCACCACCCGCTCCCGCCGTCGGGCCGATGGGGATTACGTTTCGAAATGACGCACACCACGCCAGATTCGAGCGTATCTGCCATCGCTCGATAGTACCTTCTAGGTTGGCACACCTAGCCGACCTAGACCGCCTAGGGGTACTTGAGGGGCTTCTCACGTTGTACGACAACGTGGGATGGCACGACTTTCTGTCGGTGTCGATGGATACTTACATCCGTCCGACACTAGAGGTCCTTAGTTTCATTGATCGGACCCCGGGAGGATGCGCCTTCCGTTTGATGGATCGAGAGTGCGAGATCACCCTCGACATGCTTAGAGCATTTTTCCAGTGGCCCGTCGTCCCGGTCCCAGACCGCGCTTATGCTCCCACGCACATTCCACCCCCGTCATTCGTCACTCACGCCTTCTGGACACGGATCATGGGATCCCCACTCGCCTTTGACCCTAGTAGGGCCAAGGCATCTGCTATTGTCCACCCCTGCCTCCGTATTGCATAGCGCCTTATGGCAACTACTTCTCTTGCGAGGTACGAGCCCGGGATGCTATCTACGCCAGAGCTCTACATGCTCTATGCGATGACACGCCCTAGGGTTCTAGATAGGGGTAGTGACGATTTGGTCCCCGCCATCGAGATCGACATAGCCAGTTGGTTCTTGGACCGCATCATTATTTCTGTGAGCGCTCGTACGTCTATCTGTTGTGGCAGTCTGATCACCCTCTTGGCCCTTATGACCGGCACTGACCTTCCTGACGACCTGCGTCGAGCTCCGGGGCCCACTACACTTTCTATAGATGTTATGGCCTGGATGAATATGCTTCGTCACCATGGTCGCCAGCACTGGGTTTGGCTGCACGGTCCCTTCAGCGTGGATTACATGGTTCTCCCGAGCCCTGCTCGGACACATATTGGACCAGACGGAGGAGACTGGATTCCAACGATGGATCTCCTTATCCCCGCTGCCTACATGCTGTAGGATCCTGTCAAAACAACGTTAGGATCGATAAATGAAGTTGAGACTTACACTTGCGTACGCGACACCGTAATCTCGGAACTTCGCCCTCGGATTCGCCACAACGGTCGATACTTCGTCACGGAGGATCGAAGCAGAGTTTCACCGCCTAAATCTCTAACTAGAAGAGGATTTTAATGGAAGGGAGAAGAAGAACATAAGGATGCCTTATGCAAACTTATGTCATGGAAAGTGTGAATGAATGCCTTACCCTTGAGTCATATTTATAGGCTTTAGGGGTGGTTATTGTAGGAAATAACCAATTATAAGTTTATTAGCCTATATTAGCACATTCATTTATCTTCTTCTTTATCCACTTATCAAGTGCCTTTTTGCACTTATAAAGTGGCTTTTTCCACTTATCGAGTGGCTTTTTCCACTTATCGAGTGGTCCTTTTCACACGAGAAAAGGTTCCCTTCGTGCACGCCTTCGCGCACGCGACATCTGAGGTCCGTATACCCTCATACATCCCCTCATGGGTGTATTTATGTCGTCCATATCCAACATCTCCCACTCACACTTGAGGGGATTGTAAGGAAACTTATTTTCCTCTAACTCTTCTGTTTATCATACCGAGAAATAGGCCGTGTGACCGTCATGCGCATAGAGTCCGCTGTTGTGCACTTGTTAGAGATACACAACACTCCTCGAGGTGCAAAGTTGAGTAGATCAACGCATGCTTTACCCCAGATTATTTCTTCACATTTCTTATACTTTATATTCAACAATTGAATCCCATCTGGATTGCAATTGGCTGGCCAGCTTTGAATCTTTAAAGTCCAAATGTGAATGCGAAATTAATCTTCCTCTTCTTGCGATCCTTTCGATCTTGACTTGACTTGCTTTTCTAACATGCCCCGCCGGACCGAATTAACCATAGTCCATAAGTAACATGCTAAGATAGCAATCACCCGGTCAAATCTAAAGGAACCAATTAGAGTCCATAAGGGTAATGAATTAAGACCCATGTGGTCTTTGGGTCTCACATAATAGTAAACTTATTTATTATTCTAACCCAATGGTCAAAAAATGCATACGTAGTATGCATACGTATTACAACATCGCTCCTTTCCCAGGGAGTGTATGTCTCAATGATGTTGTAAGGATGATGATCAGACACCACAATGTCTGACTTTGAGTCCCTTTTTCTACTCAAATAATCCTTTGGACTCACATCCCGCATTTAGATAGATAGGATTTCAAAATCCTCTTAGATCTTCTGTAAGCATCCATATGATGCAGATCTTTCATGCGACCATTTTGTTTAAGTCATGACTCTAAATCATCCGTCTGATGATTTTGACTTTAAACAGGTCTCATCTTTATTCTATCCGTCTGATAGAATAAGGCGGTTGCTCATGTGAGAGAGCCAACCTTAATCTGTCTGACATACTAGAAAGTATAGCTGAGATTTCAAAAATGTACACAAACATTTCTCAAGAAATTCATATGCAATGTTTGAAAAAGAACTTATTCTTTTATTAAATTTGATCTTTTACAGACATGTGAATTTATATTTGGTACAACTCAGCTCTTACGCAATCCTTGAGATGATAAGTGTTTGTAAAACACATCTCTGGGGATCGCCTTCGTAAGCGGATCCGCTATCATCTCATGCGTAGATATGTACCTTATGTCTACCTTTTTGGTCTTGTCATAGTCTTTTGCAAGTCTGCAGTTTCTTTAAGATACTGCATTATCCTCTTAACCGCTTTCCAGTGTTCTTGCCCTGGGTTGGATTGGTAATGACTTACCATTCCAACGGCAAAACAGATGTTCGGTCTTGTACGCATCTTAGCGTATATAAGACTACCAACTGTACTGGAATATGGAAATTTTTCCATAATTTCCTTTTCCTTTTGGTTCTTTGGACATGATTTCAGACATAAATTGTCGCACTTGCTTATAGGAGTATCAATGGACTTGCAGTCCTGCATATTAAAACGTTCTAAAACCTTCTTTATATAAGTCTCATGTGAAAGAGAAAGAAGTTTCTTCGAACGATTCCTTGAAATCTTAACTCCAAGGATATATGCGGCTTCTCCCATGTCTTTCATCTCAAAAACTGATGAAAGCCAAGCCTTGATATCCATCACAAAGCCCTTGTCATTTCCGGCTATTAAAATGTCATCTACATATAGAGACATAATAACGTACTTGCTCTTAATCCTCTTGATATATACGCAGTTATCTTCATCAAGCATGGAAAAACCATTTGATAAGACAACTTCTTGAAATCGTATATACCATTGCCTCGAGGATTGTTTAAGGCCATATATGGACTTACGAAGTTTACAAATCTTATGTTCGTTTCCTTCTTTTACAAACCCTGTTGGTTGTTCAATATAGATCTCCTCGTCCAATTCTCCATTGAGAAAGGCAGTCTTTACATCCAACTGATGTAATTCGAAGTCTAAGCAAGCTACCATTGCCAGAATCAGGCGAATCGAGGTAAAACGCACAACAGGTGAGAAGGTCTCTTCGTAGTCTATCCCTTCCTGTTGCGTAAAACCTTTCGCGACAAGGCGATCTTTATATCTGTCAATAGAGCCATCAGCCTTATGCTTGATATTGAGAACCCATTTGTTCCCAATAGCTCTACGTCCTCTGGGTAAGTCAACTAAGTCCCAGACTTGGTTAACTTTCATGGATTCTAACTCCTCTTGCATCGCTTCCATCCATTTGTCTTTAGCTGGGCAAGATACGACTTGTTTGAAAGTAGCAGGCTCGTCATCTTCTTGTAGTAAAGTCATAAAGGTTTGTGGAAATTCATCCTCAAATCTTAGAGGAGCCAACCTTGTACAACTACTACGTCGTATTTGAGATTCTTCAAGTCCTTGTTGACTCGAATTTAGATCAATTCTAATATCACTCCCACTTGGAATGTCATTAGAATTGCTCCCACTTGGATCATTATTCCCGTATGGAATAGGATAATCGTCATTCGTATAATCCATTGGTGAAGGTTGAAACGTATTTTCGTTTTCACCAAGAATTCTCCCACTCGAATGAGGTAATCCTTCTTGATCATAAATCTTAAATAGAGATAAGTCCTGACTTATCTCGCCCTATCTTGGAAACTCGTTTTCCAAGAAAGTGACATCCCTCGACTCAAACTCAATTAGCCCACCATTGTCTTCCTGACTAACAAAAACATAACCTTTGGAGTTTTCTGCGTATCGTATAAAGATACATTTCCTTCCCCTTGGCCCAAGTTTGCCATACTTATGGGAGGAAATATGTGCGTAGTGTAATGCCCTACAAGCTACAGCACAAGTACTAGAGGGGGGGTGAATAGTACTTTAAAAATAACATGGAGTATATTTCCTAATTATCGTGCAAACAACTACCAAATCAATTTGCGGAAGCTTAAATTAAAGACAACAACAAAATTAACAATGCTAACACAAGATATTACTGGGTTCGGATCCACCCAAGTCTCCCCGACTTGTTCCCGGTGATCCTACGTCCCAACCACCCGGATCCCCTCCGGATACTTGAGTTAGAAACCCTAACTCAAGATTTCAACTATGAAATACTTGTGAAAAACCTCCCCAAGTCAAATCATACACAAAGTAATTTGTGACTCCCACAACCCGGGATCACAACCACACTCTCACAACCGAGAGTGAAACTTACAATATGAAATTGAAATGAAATAAGAAACTTCTTACCGACAAAATACCTATGCCTTGAGTAATGCTTACGAATTAGGGCAAGGATGATTTTGAGGAAGAAGAAGTGGCACCAAACCCTAGCTCCAAGATGTAGATCAGCGATAGAGAGCTATGGGGATGTTGGTGACCTAGAATCAAGCACTTGGCTTGGAAGGCTTCACACTCAATGACTCTCTCTTTGGATGTAAGAGTGATGAGAGATTATTGAATGGAATGAAAGAGCTTTGAATGAGCTTGGAATGATTTCTCTTGATCTCTAAACTTGCAATAATATCATCCTTGAGTGCAATGAATGTAGCTCAACAAGTATAGGAGTCCCCAAAACAGTCGTCTCATCAGAGTGGGTCTCATCGTACTGACCCCGGATCCTATTGGCATAGAATAGCTTTACTAAACGAGGGTAGGGGTGAGGATTCGCCTTCGGGTCATATCAAAGGTAATCGAGAAGACCCGAGGACGAAAGAAGATCAGCAAGCCCTATGAACTCACTGAACTGGATGAAATGCTCGAGAAGCAGCGGGCAATGTTCGATACGGTTGTAAGCCGCGAGACACAACGGGTCGTCGCGACACAACGAGATATCGACACCGCCTACCGGCATCGGAGCATTTCCCTTAGGCTTACGGGTAGATGTACGAGGGCGGGAGCTAGACTTAGGATGGGTAGGCGGAGTGGGTTCCCTATGAGTCTCAGGCTTGGCTCTATAGTCGGAATCGGAATCGGTGGGAGTATGAAAAGACGAGGGAGATGCAAGTTGCTTGGGCTTGGGCTTAGGTTTGGGTTGGGCTCTAGGCTTGGCGGTCATCGTCCTCTTCTTCTTGAGAGGAGGCGAAGACGACGAGGGTTGGGTGGTCTTAGCACGGTGTTTCGGAGGGGTTCTTGAAGGTTGAACGGGGTCCGTATTGGTAGGTTCTACGGTCATCGGCGAGGGGCTAGAGGGAGTGATCGGGATTCGTGTTCTTGCCATTATCGACGCAAGACACGACGCAAGAGAGATCAAATCAACGATGCCCTAGCCGAAAATGAATGAAACCCTAGAAAAAGTTTGAAACCCTAGAAGCCAAATAGATATGAAAACCTAACCCTAGAGCTAGAAAATAGAACCCTAGACAGGAGAGGGAGAGATGGGGGTTACCCTAGGTCTAAGGTCGACGGCGATCGGCGGCGGAGATGATCGGAAAAGGGCCGGAAGTCGACAGGAAGACGAAGAGACTCAAGGAGGTTCGGGGGTTTTTGAGCTGGAGAAAGGATGGAGACCGACTAAAATGAAAAACAATCGGATATATTAGATTTAAGTCGGTCGAAATCGCGAAAAGACATGACTGCCCCTGAGCACTTAGTCGGTCACAGTTCAATGGCTGACCGACTAGATAAGGATCTAGTCGGTCGGTTAACGAGCTTAAACCGACTAAGTGGAAACAGAGAACAGTGGAAGATATCCTGAACGAGAATTAGTCGGTCTACGCTCAAATACTGACCGACTAGAACTCAATCTAGTCGGTCGATAAGTAAGCTTGAACCGACTAAAGAGTTAAGCTGGAGAGGAAACTCAAAATAGCTTGAGTTAGTCGGTCTGAGTTCTTTTACTAACCGACTAGACACAAATCTAGTCGGTTGGTGATTGAACTGATACCGACTAAAGGAGTTCAAAAGTTGAGAGATAGAGCTAGTCGGTCTGAGTTCATTAGCTGACCGACTAGATGTGAATCTAGTCGGTTGGTTGATGAACTGAGACCGACTAGATGGGTCCAAAAATTGATAATGAAGTTCTCTCCTCAAAATACTTGGACGATACATCGCAATCCTCTAAAAAATCATCTAAACTACCCCATTAATCATCGAAATCTCAAATACGACATTCAAACATGAATTCGAGCAAAAATTCAAAATATCACATAAAATCCCGAAAAATCCAATAAGTCTAGCATGAATGAAATATTGCGAAATATAATAGCATGCAAGATTTTTGAATGAAACATGAATCCTATATCTCGGATTCACCCATAATCCCCAATTCTCGACGCAACTGCACAAAGGAGTCCTCCTGTAGGGGTTTCGTGAAAATATCGGCGATTTGCTTTTGGGTTTCAACGTACACTAAAATGAGGTCCTTTTTAGCAACATGATCATCTAAAAAGTGGTGTCGGACATCTATGTGTTTCGAACAGGAATGGTGTACCGGGTTCTTGGAAAGACATATTGCACTTTGGTTGTCCACCATGATAGGGCAAGTATCACAGTTTATACCAAAGTCTTTAAGTGTGTGTCTCATCCAAAGAACTTGAGCACACGCGGCACCGGCGGCAATGTATTCCGCCTCGGTGGTTGAAAGTGATACAGAATTTTGCTTCTTGGAAAACCAAGAGACAAGGGAATTTCCTATGAAATGGCAAGTGCCACTAGTACTTTTCCTGTCAGATTTGCATCCTGCATAATCGGCATCACTATATGAGATTAACTCATACGTGCTAGATTTCGGATAAAGTAATCCAAAATCTAAAGTGTAACTTAGCGAAAAATACGTTTTACCGCTACTAAGTGAGACTCCTTAGGTTGAGACTGATAACGAGCACATACGCATACAGCAAACATAATATCGGGCCTACTTGCGGTAAGATAAAGTAAACTACCTATCATACCTCGATATAGACGAATGTCTACATCCTTACCGCCCGTATCCTTATCAAGATGCGTAGTCGTGCTCATTGGAGTCTTTTTCCCGGAGGCACTCTCCATTCCAAATCGCTTTAGCAACTCCACCGTATACTTCGTTTGGTGGATGAAGATTGCATCGTCCATTTGGCGAATTTGGAGACCTAAGAAATATTTGAGCTCACCCATGTGGCTCATCTCAAATTGTTCCTTCATAACATTAGAAAAATCTTCGCAAAGAGCAAAGTTAGTAGCACCGAAAATGATATCATCAACATATATTTGAACTAAAATTATATCATTATTCGAATGCTTAACAAAAAGTGTAGAATCGGCTTCTCCAATTTTAAAATTCAAATCCAAAAGAAAATTCTTTAGGCGATCATACCAAGCTCGAGGAGCTTGTCTCAAGCCGTAAAGCGCTTTCTTTAGTTTAAAAACATGATTTGGAAATTTTTCATTAATAAAACCCGGAGGTTGAGAAACGTAAACTTCCTCAACAACATCTCCATTTAAAAATGCACTTTAACATCCATTTGAAATAATTTAAAATCCTTATGGCATGCAAAAGACATTAATAATCTAATTGATTCTAATCTAGCTACCGGAGTGAAGTATTCTTCGAAATCTATACCTTCCTCTTGACGGTAGCCTTGAGCAACTAACCGAGCTTTGTTCCGGACGACGACTTGGTTCTCGTCGGTTTTGTTCTTGAAGATCCACTTTGTCCCTATGACGGTGTGGTTCTTCGATGGCAATGGAACAAGCTCCCAAACTTCATTCCTCTCGAATTGAATGAGTTCCTCCTCCATGGCTAAGATCCAAGCGCTATCTTCGCATGCTTCATTAACATTCTTTGGCTCTATCGAGGAGGCAAAGGCACAATGAGCGAAGTAGTTCACTTGCGATCTCGTCTTGACACTATCATGGATATTGCCAATGACTTGTTCACGAGGATGGTCACGAACGGTATGAAGCCGTTTGGGAATGCCTTGGTCACTAGGAACATTCTCAACAACTTCATTAGACGGGTTAGTCTCAATAGAATCAATAGAATCAATAGAGTTAGAATTACCAATTGAATCACATAAGACATCCATAGAGTCATCATCATTAGTAATTCTAGTTGGAACAAATCCTTCATTAAATGACACATGAAGCGATTCCTCGATCGTTGAGGTTCGTTTGTTGAATATCCGGTAGGCTTTGCTACGCGAAGAATATCCAACAAAAATCCCCTCATCGGATCTTGGATCGAATTTGTCCAAACTACCATACGTGTTCTTAATAAAAAATTTCGAACCAAATACACGAAAATGTTTAACTTGAGGCAACCTACCATACAACAATTCATAACAAGTTTGTTTAGTGCCGGGCCTCAAAAGTATTCTATTAAACACATAGCAAGCGGTGTGTACCGCTTCCACCCAAAATTGATGGCCAAGTTGGCTATCATCAAGCATAGTGCGAGCACACTCCACTAGCGTCCTATTCTTTCTCTCAACTACACCATTTTGAGGAGGTGCACGAGGGAAAGAGAAGGTGTGTGTAATACTAACTTCATCACAAAATGTCTCAAAAGACTCATTCTCAAATTCACCTCCATGATCACTACGAATAGTGACAATGGTGGTTCCTAAGAGATTTTGTACTTTCTTAACAAAAATTGTGAAGTTTTCAAAAGCTTCATTTTTATAACATAATGAAAATACCCAAGTAAACCTAGAAAAGTCATCAACAATGACAAGTCCATATCTAGCAGTACCTAATGAAGCAACTCTAGTTGGCCCAAATAAATCTAGATGTAATAGCTCTAGAGGCCGCTTAGAAGAAATGCTTTTCTTAGGTTTAAATGAAGATTTTGGAAGCTTGCCTCGTTGACACGAGTCACAAAAGCTTTTCTTTTGAAAGACAAGCTTAGGGAAGCCTCTAATAGAATTTAACTTGGAAAGCTTGAAAAGTGTTCCAAAGTTCACATGACCAAAACGTCGATGCCATAAGTGTTGTTCACTTGTGTTGGCAATAAGACATTGTTCATGTGATCTTGGAAGATCTAGGATATATATATCCTTATGGCGTGTGCCGGAAAACAATAATTGATTGTTATCTTTTCTTAAAATATGGCACATTCCTTTCGCAAAGTTAACTTTGTAACCTTTGTCACAAAGTTGACTTATTGAAATAAGATTGTGGTTTAATCCTTTAACAAGGTAAACATCACATATAAGGGGTTTAGAGGGATTACCTACTTTACCAACACCTATGATGGTTCCGCTCTCGTTGCCTCCAAATACAACACGGTTTCCATTTGCAACGGGAACCACTCCAGAGAGCAATTGAGTGTCACCCGTCATGTGTTTTGAACACCCGCTATCGAGTATCCAATTCCCCTTGGAGCTAAATTTAAATTTGTTGCTCCTTTTCTTTTTCTTTTCCTTGAGTACCTAAAGATAGAAAATTTCATATCATGGTACCCAAGGTCATTGGGTCCAAAAGATTAGACCTTTGGAAGCCAAGTCCAATTGGACTTAGACTTCCCCACATAATTTCTACTATGCACAACATCCGAAAAATAAGCATTCATGTACACTTGTTTTTCATCCATGCTTGTGTCCTTTGGGCTCCAAATAGTGAAAATCTTGGGAGCCCTCATCCTATTGGGTGCATGCATGTGACGTTGATTTCTACGTGATGCATGTTGTGGATAGGCATAAGGAACATGATGGAATGGTGCATGTGGATAATTATTCATATGATGTTGTGGGTGAACATATGCATGTGTGGGAACACGTGCATGAGGGTGTCTCACATTGTGTGCACGTGCCCGTGAACGTGTAGCATAGAAATCATCATATGTGTGAGCCGGTGGAGTAGGACGTGTGTTCCTACGTGGCATAGTATTGGTGTACATATAAGCATGCCCCTTCTTTGGAGGTCCACCCAAAGTGGGTTTCTTTCCGAAAGAGGGTGTGGACGAGATGGAAGCACCATTGGTAGAAGAACTACCAATAGAGTGTTTGCTACCACTCGTTGAGTCACCGGAAGTTGGCCTAACAAAAGTAGTGGCCGATTTGGATGAACATCCCATCGTATACCCCAAGCCAATGTGGTGATTGGCCGGAAGTAAGTCACTTAGGATTTTATCCAAATGGTCCTTACCCTTATTGAATTTATTAATTCGGCCTAATGTGTTCTCATATTTCTCGGTGAGAGAACGCATAGAAGTATTCAAATTGGATACTTGCGATGTGAGCACATAAACACGAGATTTAAGATTCTCATTCTCAATACTCAAAGTCGAGTTTTGAGAAGTCAAATCCGCTATCTTTTGTTCCTCCGGATCTTCAATCCTAACATGTTCAAGTTTAGATTTGAGATTAACAATCTCATTTCTTAACTCTTCAACAACGGTGTCGTTGTTGGTGATGATAGTCTTAGGCTAGGTTTGAATGCTAGCTAAGTCATCTTTTACTTTAGTATACCTATTTACTAATTTAGTATACTTAGACCATAATTGAGAGTTAGCATTCCTAAGGTCATCCATAGTTACATCATCGCCTTCGTCGTCACTATCATCGGAAGAGGAGGATCCTTGATCATGCTCCTCTCTTTCCATGAAGCACATATGCGATTGCTCCACTTGCTCATCGTCCGACTCTCCGCTTGAGGAATCCTCAGAGTCGGTGAATGTTGCTCCGATAAGCCCCTTTTTGTTCCCTTTCTTGTACTTCTTGGACTTGTCGTACTTTGGCGCCTTCCACTTCTCCTTTTGCTTGTTGAGAGGACACTCCGCTTTCATGTGTCCTGGCTTATTGCACTTGAAACACAATGGAGAGGAGGAGGCGTTAGAAGAACCAAATTTAGCTTTGTTCTTATAGTTACCTTTTTGGAAGAAACGGTTGAACTTCTTGGCCATGAGTGCCATGGACTCCAACTCCAACTCGTTTTCCGAGTCTTCATCATCGGTTGATGTGGATGTGGATGGAGCGGCCTTGAAAGCAATAGCCTTCTTCTTTGGCTCGTCTTCCTTTAGGTAGGACTTCATCTTTTCCTGCAATTTTAGCTTGCTATCCTTGCGTACCTCGTATGACATTAAAGTACCCATTAGTTGAACTACGGTGTACTTATTCATATCATTACCTTCCTCGATGGCGAAGGTACGCTTTTCCCAAGAAGAAGGAAGTCCTTCGATAAGCTTCGAACACTTCTCCTTTTGGGTGTAGGTTTTGCCAAGAGCCTCCAACTCGTTTATGATGTCGACGAAGCGAGCGTAATACTCCTTCATCTTTTCACCCTGTTGCATATGAAACATTTCGTAATCTTTGTTAACAACTACGAGTTTAGAGTCTCTTACCCTACTCGTCCCTTCATGTAGTATGAGGATGGAGTTCCAAATTTGATATGCACTCTTACATGTGCATATCTTATTGAAGTCCTCGGGCTCCAATGCGCATTGCAAGGCGTTCATTGCCTTGGCATTGCTTACCTCCGCGGTGACCTCCGCGGTTGTCCATTTCTCAAAGTCTTCTTCGGCGGGCTCGACGTATTCCTTCATCGTGGTCCTCCATAGAGATGCACTCCGGAGGAAAGTTTCCATCCGGTATTTCCAGTACCCGTAGTTGGTACCATTGAAGAATGGAGGCCTCGTTGAGGAATGTCCTTCCATCACCGAAGATGCTCCTTCACGGTTCCTGAAGGTGCCATAGTCGGAAGGTGGACGAACGGTCTTGTTGTCGTTGGCAGACATAGCTATAGACTTGGCTCTGATACCAAATGTAATGCCCTACAAGCTACATCACAAGTACTAGAGGGGGGTGAATAGTACTTTAAAAATAACAAGGAGTATAATTCCTAATTATCGTGCAAACAACTACCAAATCAATTTGCGGAAGCTTAAATTGAAGACAACAACAAAATTAACAATGCTAACACAAGATATTACTGGGTTCGGATCCACCCAAGTCTCCCTGACTTGTTCCCGGTGATCCTACGTCCCAACCACCCGGATCCCCTCCGGATACTTGAGTTAGAAACCCTAACTCAAGATTTCCACTATGAAATACTTGTGAAAAACCTCCACAAGTCAAATCATACACAAAGTAATTTGTGACTCCCACAACCCGGGATCACAACCACACTCTCACAACCGAGAGTGAAACTTACAATATGAAATTGAAATGAAATAAGAAACTTCTTACCGACAAAATACCTATGCCTTGAGTAATGCTTATGAATTAGGGTAAGGATGATTTTGAGGAAGAAGAAGTGGCACCAAACCCTAGCTCCAAGATGTAGATCAGCGATGGAGAGCTATGGGGATGTTGGTGACCTAGAATCAAGCACTTGGCTTGGAAGGCTTCACACTCAATGACTCTCTCTTTGGAAGTAAGAGTGATGAGAGATTATTGAATGGAATGAAAGAGCTTTGAATGAGCTTGGAATGATTTCTCTTGATCTCTAAACTTGCAATAATATCAGCCTTGAGTGCAATGAATGCAGCTCAACAAGTATTTATAGGATAGAGGAGAGAGAGAGAGAAAACTGTTTCAATTAAAGCTCCAACGGCTCTTTTCTGTACTCAACTAGTCGGTCAAAGAACAACCACCGACCGACTAGTTCATCAACTAGTCGGTCGGTCAATAAACGTATACCGACTACTGAGTGAACAGAGAAAAGATCAAAGCACAGACATAAGGAACTAGTCGGTCCAAGAAGAGTAGCTGACCGTCTAGTTTCACAACTAGCCGGTCGGTTACTCAACTGAGACCGACTAACAGATAAAACTGAAGTCTGAGCATAAATAGACTTAGTCGGTCCAAGAACAAATGTTGACTGACTAATTCACCAACTAGTCGGTCGCCAAATGAGCATAGACCGACTAACGATAAACAGTAAGTTAGGTGAAAAATTGGCATGTACAGTACAGCTAAACTAGTCGGTCCAAGAAGGAAAGTTGACCGACTAGTTCATCAACTAGTCGGTCGATCAATGAACACAGACCGACTAATGATAAATAGTAGCTTAGGCTCAAATGTGTATGTACATGGAAAGCTCAACTAGTCGGTCACAGAAGCATCACTGACCGACTAGTTCACAAACTAGTCGGTCGGTGAGTCAACTTAGACCAACTAACTGTAAACAGTAAAGAGCTTAGAATTAACTGACAAGAACTAGTCGGTCCAAGAAGCTTTGCCGACTGACTAGATCACCATCTAGTCGGTCAGTTCTTCTTCTTGAACCAACTAACATGCACAAGAAGTCACGAATCGAAGCGAAGAATTGTATGGACTTCAACTAAGATCCTAGAGCTAAGATATGAGCATTATGAAGATTTAAACCGTAAGACCTACTCAAGGCTTAACATTCTACGAAAGAAGCTTAAAGACTATAAATAAAACTTGACGATACCGTCTTCAATAGCTTCAATCAAATCTTCATGACTTCTAAAAAGGTCCATAAGCTTCAACGAAGCTTTAGGCATACGATCACATGCTTTGAGAATTCTTGAGACGTCGTAATTGATATTCATATGAATTTTGCGATGATCTCCATAACTGCGCTCACAAAGTGTTAGTTCACGATATATTTATGTTTGTTCATCATACAAAACCAAATCCGGGGAGTCCAATATCCAACACGTAGGATGCATAACCCCAAGGTTTCAAAATGTTTAAGTTAGGAGACCTTTGGTTGCACAACTCATAAGGAGTGGAGCTAACTGATTTCGAGGGTACGCGGTTTAAAATGAAAGCGGCCGTTAATGCATCACCCCAAAAGGTGATTGGCAAGTTAGCTTACGCCATCATTGAACGGACCATTTCCATTATAGTCCTATTTCTCCTTTCTGCAACACCGTTTTGTTGAGGAGTATAAGGCATAGTTACCTTATGTCCTATGCCTTTTTCATCACAAAGTTCCTTAAAACTTGTTGATTGATATTCACCGCCCCTATCGGTTCGCAAGACCTTAATCTTGCGATCTAATTGATTCTCCACTAAACTCATATAGTTTTTAAAGCAAGCCAATGCTTCACTTTTGTGGGATATCAAATAGATGTGTCCGAATCGGGTGAAATCATCAATAAAAGTGATGAAATAGGACTTTCCGCGTCTTGTCTTGACATTCATCGGACCACATATGTCCGAATGGATAAGCAGTAATGGAACCTCGGCCCTTGTGCCGGTTCCAAACGTCTTGCGACAAGATTTCCCCATTAGGCAATGTTCGCAGGTCGACATTTCAACCTTTGAAACATTGGATAGAAGACCACGTTTGGCAAGTCTATCCATACACGTTGGTCCAATATGACCAAGCCTTGCGTGACAACAAATCACATCAGACTCATATGTCTTAGAATTTGCACTAAGGAAATTTTCATTACATGAGGAATCATACATTGTACTTGTTACGAGGTGGAACTCGCGTACAATGAATTTGTATTATGGGGAACCAAGGGCACGGTGGTTATATGGAAATGAGGGGTTAGGTAGGCTGTATTACAAGTGATTAGTGGAATGAAGAGGTTGGATCCGTTGCCGGTGGAGCTCACGGGATCGTATCTCGTCAGACGCAGCTGAGGAAGGTTGGACGGCGGGAGGCTGACGCTGACTTTGGTCAAGGGACGAGCTCTCCTGCAGCACGAACAACTCGTCAGAAGGGCGGGGTTGGGGTTCAACCCTTAGCCCCTCCGATGCCTAAGTCAGTAAAAGGGCTTAAGTGGGGGGCTAGACACGCCGGCCGGACTAACTGTGTGTCCGCCTCGCGTGACGAGCTATAGGTGGGAGAACAAAGATATGGAGGACCTTTGCTCTCGTGTGTGAATGATAGAAGATGAGAGAGTTTTTCTAACCCCCTCTCCGTAAGAGGAGAGGAGGTATTTATACCTGACGGGTGATGACTAGGTGTGCTGAGCTGGCTCGGGTGTCAGCGGAGGCTTCGGACAAGGACATCGGGAACAGGAGTTTCTGACCTGCCTCTGTCAGGTGGCGCAACGGCCCAGGGGTGCTTTTGTCGGGATGTCAGGGCCGAAAGCACTAACCGCCGGTCAGGTCAGCCGCCTGGGGGTGCTTTGTCAGGCGGTCGGGTGACGTATGTGTCAGTCGTGTCCTTATCCTAGGCTGTTTGTCGTTAGCGTCGAACTAAAGGTCTGGCTCACTTTTGGCGTCGCGGTTCGCGGGAATCGGACGGGCCGTTCCGGTCGGGGGTTGTCCGGCCCGGCCGCGCCCGTCAATAGGCCTAGCCTAGCTACCCAAGCATCCCCTAACGCGCTACCCCGGTGGGTCGGGCGGCTACGGTTGTTCGCCTCGGCCGGCTACAGTTGTTCGCCTCGGCCGTTTTGGGGAGCGCCGCCAGGCGCACCTGTCTCCGTGATGCCCCGGACTTTCGGGGCGGCGGCCCCTTTGTGACAGGGCGAGTTAATGGGATATGTTAGCGGATCCGGGCGGGAGCCGGGCCCCCACGATCTTTAGGTCGTAACAATTGCCCCCGGCATTCGAGTGCGAAGCGGAAGCCCGGTTCGGCTCGGATGGCGTAACGTTACCGTGATACTACCTTTTACTTAGGATTTGGACCTGGATCTCGGCTCCGGGGGTGACACCGGCCCCGCGGGATGTGTCCCGCTATAGCGGGGCGTTGTTCGAAAAAAGGAAAAAAAAAGAAGAAATAAAAAAAAAGAAAAAAGGGAAAGTATTATGCACCAATCTTTATCAGAAATCTCGGCGATATTTACAAGACTTAGGAGAAGATGTGTGGGACGGAGTGTGGTCCACATTTGTTGTTCGTTTTGCCAGGAGGAGCAGATCCCTGCGTCAGTGTGGTCTTCCCGTATGTCGATTACTGAATTCCTACCGTCTCTGTCCAAGGGCGAGCCGAGGAGCCGACCCACGGTCGCAGGAGGGGGTCCTCTCCTTTTCTCCTTTGCTTCCTCGCGTTTTGCCTTGCCGTCGCCGTGCTGGGGGGTTGCGCGGCCTCGCCGGGGACCCCGCACACCGAGGGGGGAAATCCTGGGCGGTTGAGGACGAGGTGGCAGTGGTGGTGCTGCTGGGCGAGCCGTTGAGGGGTCTTCCCTCCCCCGGCACCCTGTGGGGATCGCAGAAGGTGGCGGCATTAATTAGGGTGTTGCGGCCCGCGGCCAGCTATCTGGACCCGCCTTTTGATACAGTAACAAGCAGGAGGAAAGCTGGCGGGCGGTGCCTCCCATGTG
>JAULAV010001175.1:0-25029 GCA_030789695.1 Scilla litardierei
AGGTGAGTTTGGGCAGCCAAAAACATAATATTTTAAAATCACCTATTTTTGAAAACCATTGGGTAACACCAGTTTAAATTCCGTTAGAATATAGAAAACAACCTCATCTCCGCATAGAAACAACGTTAACTCTCAGTTTGTCAATATATTCCTCCAAAACTCCAACGAAATCCGTGCGAGTCACAGAAATCTGAAACTAGTACAATTGCTTGAGTTTCGAATGCAAGAGTAAATTCTAGTAGTTTTCCTTAGAAATCGATGGTGACACACTATCAAAATCTCGGGAACATGGATTTCGATCGTTTGAGGCCAAGAATTCCGTCCTTCAGCCATTAGACTGAACTATCGCAGAAAGAAACATAAAATTTTCAAACCTGCTATTTTGGGCAACTGTTGGGTAATTCCGGTTGAACTTCCGAGAGAATAGAGGAAACAACCTCCTCTCCGCATAGAAACAACGTTAACTCTCCGTTTGTTCTTATTTCCTCCAAAACTCCCATGAAATCTGTGCGAGTCCCAGAAATCAGAAATGATTGAAATTTCTTGTGTTTCGATTGCAAGAGTAAACTCTTGTCGTTTTCCCTTAGAAAACGATGGTGACACACTATCGGAAGCTCAGGAACACGGATTTCGATCATTTTAGGCCAAAACTATCCTCCTTATTACCGTAGAGTGAGCTAGGGCAGCCAGAAACATAATATTTTCAAACCTGTTATTTTGGGCAACCGTTGGGTAATTCTGTTTGAACTTCCGTGAGAATAACGGAAACAACCTCATTTCTGCATAGAAACAACGTTTACTGCCCGTTTGTCCTTATTTTCCTCCAAAACAACCATGAAATCCGTGGGAGCCCCAGAAATCAGAAACGGATGAAATTGCTTGTGTTTCGATAGCAAGTGTAAATTCTTGTAGGTTTTCCTTAGAAAACGATGGTGACACTCTATTGGAAACTCAGGAACTAGGATTTCAATCGTTTGAGGCGAATAATTCCATCCTGCATCCATTAGAGTGAGCGAGGGCAGCCAGAAACATAATATTTTCAAACCTGCTATTTTGGGTAACGGTTGGGTAATTCCAGTTGAACTTCCGTGAGAATAGAGGAAACAACCTCATCTCCGCTTAGAAACAACGTTTACTCTCTGTTTTTCCTTATTTCCTCCAAAACAACCATGAAATCCGTGTGAGTTACAGAAATCAGAAACGGATGCAATTGCATGTGTTTCGATTGCAAGAGTAAATTCTTGTTGTGTTTTCTTAGAAAACGATGGTGATGTACTAGCGGAAACTCAGGAACACGGATTGCAATCGTTAGATGCCAAAAATGCCCTCCTATAACCATTAGAGTGAGTTAGGGTAGCCAGAAACATAATATTTTTAAATCAGCTATTTTGGAAAACCGTTGGGTAATACCAGTTTAAATTCCGTTGGAATAAAGAAAACAACATACTCTTCTCATAGAAACAACGTTAACTCTCAGTTTGTCCATATATTGCTCCAAAACTCCAACGAAATCCGTGCGAGTCCCAGAAATATGAAACTGGTGCAATTGCTTCTGTTTCGAATGCAAGAGTAAATTTTTGTAGTTTTCCTTAGAAAACGATTGTGACACACTATCTGAAGCTCGGGAACATGGATTTCGATCGTTTGAGGCTAAGAATTCTGTCCTTCAACTATTAGAGTGAACTAAGGCAGAAAGAAATATAACATTTTCAAACCCGCTATTTTGGGCAACCGTTGGGTAATTCCAGTTGAACTTCCGAGAGAATAGAGGAAACAACCTCCTCTCCGCATAGAAACAACGTTAACTCTCCGGTTGTCCTTATTTCCTCCAAAACTTCCACGAAATCCGTGCGAGTCCCAGAAATTAGAAACGATTGAAATTGCTAGTTTTTCGATAGAAAGAGTAAACTCTTGTCTGTTTTCCTTAGAAAACGATGGTGACACACTATAGGAAGCTCAGGAACACGGATTTCAATCATTTTAGGCCAAAAATGCCCTCCTTCTTGCCTTAGAGTGAGGTAGGGCAGTCAGAAATATAATATTTTCAAACCTGCTATTTTAGGCAACCGTTGGCAATTCTATTTGAATTTCCGTGGGAATAGAGGAAACATCCTCCTCTCCGCATAGAAAGAACATTTACTCTCCGTTTGTCCTTATTTTCCTCCAAAACAACTACGAAATCCGTGCGAGCCACAGAAATTAGAAACGGGTGCAATTACTTGTGTTTCGATAGCAAGAGTAAATTCTTGTAGTTTTTCCTTACAAATTGATGGTGACACATGATCGGAAGCTCAGGAACAAGGATTTCGATCGTTTTGTGGCTAGGAATTTCATCCTGCATCCATTAGAGTGAGCGATTGCAAGAGTAACCTCTTGTCGTTTTTCCTTAGAAAACGATGGTGACACACACTATCAGAAGCTTAGGAACACGGATTTCGGTCTTTTTAGGCCAACATACTCTCCTTCTTGCCGTAGAGTGAGCTAGGGCAGCCAGAAACATAATATTTTCAAACATGTTTTTTGGGCAACCGTTGGGTAATTCTTCCGTGGGAATAGAGGAAAAAACCTCCTCTCGGTTTAGAAACAACGTTTACTCTACGTTTGTCCTTATTTTCCTCCAAAACAACTATGAAATCCGTGCAAGCCACAGAAACCAGAAACAGGTGCAATTGCTTGTGTTTCACTAGATCTTGTAGTTTTTCCTTAGAAAACGAGGGTGACACACTATCGAAGCTCAGGAACAAGGATTTCGATCGTTTGAGGCTAAGAATTCCATCCTTCATCCATTAAACCTGATATATTTGGGTATCCTGTGGGTAGTTCCAGTTGAACTTGCCATTTTGGGTAATGGTTGGATAATTCTGTTTGAACATCCGTGGGAATAGAGGAAACAAACTCCTCACCGCGTAGCAACAACGTTTACTCTCCGGCTGTCCTTATTTTCCTCCAAAACAACTACAAAATCTGAGCGAGCCACATAAATCAGAAACGGATGCAATTGCTTCCGGTTTGATTGCAAGTGTATATTATTGAAGTTTTTCCTTAGAAACGCTGGTGACACACTATCAGAAGCTCTGGAACAAGTATCCCGATCGTTTGATGCTAAGAATTCCATCCTGCATCCATTAGAGTGAGCGAGGGCAGCCAAAAACATAATATTTTCAAACCTGCTATTTTGGGTAACTGTTGGGTAATTCCAGTTGAACTTCCGTGAGAATAGAGGAAACAACCTCCTCTCCGCAAAGAAATAACGTTTACTCTCCGTTTGTCTTTATATTCCTCCAAAACTCCCAAGAAATCTGTGCGAGTCACAGAAATCAGAAACGGGTGCAATCGCATGTGTTTCGATTGCAAGAGTAAATTCTTGTTGTGTTTCCTTAGAAAACGATGGTGATACACTATCGGAAACTCAGGAACACTGATTCGATCGTTAGAGGCCAAAAATATGCTCCTCAGTAAATCAGCTATTTTGGGAAACCGTTCGGTAACACCAGTTTAAATTCCATTGGAATGTAGAAAACAACTTCCTCTCCGCTTAGAAGCAACGTTAACTCTCCGTTTGTCCTTATATTCCTCCAATCCAATGAAATCCGTGCGAGTCCCAAAAATCTGAAACTGATGCAATTGCTTGTGTTTCGAATGCAAGAGTAAATTCTTGTAGTTTTTCCTTAGAAAACGGTGGTGACAAACTATCGGAAGCTCGGGAACTTGGATTTCGATCGTTTGAGGCCAAGAATTCTATCCTTCAACCATTAGAGTGAACTAGGGCCGACAGAAACATAATATTTTCAAACCTGCTATTTTGGGCAACCGTTGGGTAATTCTAGTTGAACTTCCGAGAGAATAGAGAAAACAACCTCCTCTCCGTATAAAAACAACGGTAACTCTCAGTTTGTCCTTTTGTTCCTCCAAAAGTCCCACGAAATATGTGCGAGTTCCAGAAATCAGAAAGCATCTTGTGCTTTGATTGCAAGAGTAAACCCTTGTCATTTTTCCTTAGAAAACGATGGTGACAGACTATCAGGAACACAAATTTCGATCATTTTATGCCAAAAATGCCATCCTTCTTGCCGTAGAGTGAGTTAGGGCAGCCAGAAACATAATATTTTAAAACCTGTTATTTTGGGCAACCGTTGGTTAATTCTGTTTGAACTTCCGTGGGAATAGAGGAAACAACCTCCTCTCCACATAGAATAACGTTTACTCTCCCTTTGTCCTTATTTTCCTCCAAAACAACTACAAAATCTGTGCGAGCCACAAAAATCAGAAATGGGTGCAATTTCTTGTTTTTCGATTGCAAGAGTAAATTCTTGTAGTTTTTCCTTAGAAAACGATAGTGACACACTATCAGAAGTCAGGAACAAGGATTTCGATCGTTTGAGGCCAATAATTCCATCCTTCATCCATTAGAGTGAGCAATGGCAGCCAGAAACATAATAGTTTCAAACCCACTATTTTGGGTAACTGTTGGGTAATTCCAGTTGAATTTCCGTGAGAATAGAGGAAACAACATGAAACAATGTTTACTCTCCGTTTTTTCCTTATTTCTTCCAAAACTCCCACGAAATCCGTGCGAGTCCCAGAAATCAGAAACGATTGAAATTGATTGTGTTTCGATTGCAAGAGTAAACTCTTGTCGTTTTCCCATAGAAATTGATGGTGACACACTGTCAGAAGCTCATGAACACGGATTTCGATTCTTTTAGGGCAAAATGCCCTCCTTCTTGCCTTAGAGTGTGCGGGGACAGCCAGAAACATAATATTTTCAAACCTGCTATTTTGGGCAATCATTGGTTAATTCTATTTGAACTTCCGTGGGAATAGAGGAAACACCATCCTCTCTGTATAGAAAAAACGTTTACTCTCCGTTTTTCCCTATTTCCTCCAAAACTCCCTCGAAATTCGTGTGAGTCCCAAAAATCAGAAACGGGTGCAATTGCCTGTGCTTCGATTGCTAGAGTAAATTCTTGATGTGTTTCCTTAGAAAATGATGGTAACACACTATCAGAAACCCAGGAACACTGATTTTGATCGTTAGATGCCAAAAATGCCCCCCTTCATCCATAAGAGTGAGTTTGGGCTGTCAGAAACATAATACTTTCAAATCTGCTATTTCGGAAAACCGTTGGGTAACACAAGTTTAAATTCCGTTGGAATATAGAAAACAACCTCCTCTCCGCATAAAAACAACGTTACTCTCCGTTTGTCCATATATTCTTCCAAAACTGCAACAAAATCCGTGCGAGTCCCAGAAATCTGAAACTGATGCCATTGCGTTTGTTTCGAATGCAAGAGGACATTCATGTAGTTTTTCCCTAAAAACGATGGAGACAAACTATCGAAAGCTCGGGAACATGGATTCCGAATAAAAATGTCAACATTTAACCAAAATTACTCACCGCGCATAGCCGACAAAATTATGACGGTTTTGCGCGCTGGGCAAAACTGCCAACATTTACGCAAAATTACCAGCGCACACACCCGGCAAAATTGTGACTGTTTTTCACGCTGTGCAAAACAGCCTACATTAGCCCAAAATTACCCAACACGCACAACGGGCAAAATTGTGACCGTTTTGCGCACTGACCAAAACTGTCTACATTTTCCAAAAATTACCCAGCAAGCACAACCGGCAAATTCTAACAGTTTTACGCGCTGAGCAAAACAGCCTACATTTGCCTAAAATTACCCAACATGCACAACCGGCAAAATTGTGACCGTTTTGCGCACTGACCAAAACTGTCTACATTTTCCAAAAATTACCCAGCACACACAACCGGCAAAATTCTTGACAGTTTTGCGCGCCGAGCAAAACTGTCTACATTTACCCAAAATTTCCCTGTGCGCACAACCGGCAAAATTGTGACCGTTTTGCGCGCTACGCAAATATTGTCTACATTTACCCAAATTTACCCAGTGCCCACAACCCGCAAAATTGTGACGGTTTTGCACGCTGAGTACAAATGTCAACATTTATCCAAAGTGACATAGCGCGCACAACCTGTAAAATTATGACTGTTTTGTGCGCTGACCAAATATGTCTACATTTACCAAAAATTACACATCACTCACAACCAGCAAAATTGTGACCTTTTTGCGCGCTGTGCAAAAGTGTCTACATTTAACTAAAATTACTCAGCGCGCAGAGCCGGCAAAATTGTGACCGTTTTGCGCGCTGAGTAAAACTGTCTACATTTTCCAAAATTACCCAACGCGCACAACCGGCAAAATTGTGACAGTTTTACGCTCTGAGCAAAACAGTCTACATTCACCCAAAATTACCCAGCGCGCACAACCGGCAAAAATGTGACCATTTTGCACACTGGGAAAAACTGTCTACAACCCAAAAAATTGTGACAGTTTTGCGCTATACGCAAATAATGTACACATTTAACCAAAGTGACCCAGCGCGAACAACCTGCAAAATTGTGAATGTCTTGCGCGCTGACCAAATATGTCTACATTTACCCAAAGTGACCCAGCGCAGACAACCTGCAAAATTGTGACCGTTTTACGCGCTGAGCAAAAATGTCTACATTTAACCAAAGTTACTCAGCCTGCACAACCGGCAAAATTATGACCGTTTTACGCCCTGACCAAACTGTCTACATTTTCAAAAAATTACCCAGTGCTTACAACCGGCAAAATTTTGACAGTTTAGCGCACTGAGCAAAACTGTCTACATTTACCCAAAACTACACATTGCGCACAACCGGGAAAAATGTGACGGTTTTGCGCGCTTGGCAAAAATGTCTACATTTACCCAAAATACCCAGCGCGCATCGCCAGCAAAATTGTGATTGTTTTGCGCGCTGGGCAAAATTGTAAACATTTACCCAAAATTATTAGCGCACTAAGCAAAATAGCCTACATTTACCCAAAATTACCCAACGCGCACAACCGACAAAATTGTGACATTGTGACCGTTTTGCCCGCTGAGCAAAACTGTCTACATTTTCCAAAAATTACCAAACACAACCAACCGACAAAATTGTGACAGTTTTACGCTTTGAGCAAAAAACATTTACACAGAGCTCACAACCAGCAAAAATGTCTTCATTTAACCAAAATTACAAAGCGCGCATAGCCGGCAAAATTGAGACAGTTTTGCGCGCAGGGCAAAACTGTCAACATTTACCCAAAATTACCTGCGCACACACCCGGCTAAATTGTGACCATTTTGTGCGCTGAGCAAAACAGCCAACATTGACCAAAATTACCCAATACGCACAACGGACAAAATTCTGACCGTTTTGCGCCGACCAAAACTGTCTACATTTTCCAAAAATTACCCATCGCACACAACCGGCAAAATTGTGATCATTTTGCGCGCTACGCAAATATTGTCTACATTCACCCAAATTTACCCAGCGCCCACAACCCGCAAAATTTCGATTGTTTTGCATGCTGAGCACAAATGTTTACATTTACCCCCAAGTGACGCAGCGCGCACAACCTATAAAATTATGACTTTTTTGCGCGCTGACCAAAACTGTAAAATTATGACTGTTTTCGCGCTGACCAAATATGTCTACATTTACACATAGCTCACAACCGGCAAAATTGTGACCATTTTGCGCGCTGCGCAAAATGTCTACATTTAACCAAAATTACTCAGTGCGCACAGCCGGCAAAATTGAGACGGTTTTGCGCGATGGGCAAAACTGTCAACATTTACCCAATATTATAAGCGCAAACACCCGGCTAAATTTTGACCATTTTGTGCGCGGAGCAAAACAGCCAACATTGCCCAAAATTACCCAATACGCACAACGGGCAAAATTGTGACCGTTTTACGCACCGACCAAAACTGTCTACATTTTCCAAAAATTACCCAGCACACACAACAAGCAAAATTCTGACAAGTTTGCGCGATGAGCAAAACTGTCTACATTTACCCAAAATTTCCCAACGCGCACAACGGGCAAAATTGTGACCGTTTTGCGCGCAACACAAATATTGTCTAAACTTACCCAAATTTACCCAGCGCCAGCACGCACAACCTGTAAAATTATGATTGTTTTGCGGCTGACCAAATATGTCTACATCTACCAAAAATTACACATCGTTCACAATCGGCAAATTTGTGACCGTTTTACGCGCTGCGCAAAAATGTCTACATTTACACAAAGTGCTCTGCGCGCACAACCGGAAAAATTGTGACCGTTTTGTGCGCTGAGCAAAAATGTCTACTTTTAACCAAAATTACTCAGCCCGCACAACCAGCAAAATTGTGACCTTTTTGCGCACTGACCAAAACTGTCTACATTTACAAAAATTACTCTGCGCGCACAACCGGCAAAATTTTGACAGTATTGCGCTCTGAGCAAAACTGTCTACATCTTCCCAAAATAACACATTGAGCACAACCGGGAAAAATGTGATCGTTTTGCGCGCTTGGCAAAACTGTCTACATTTACCCAAAATACCGAGCGCGTATAGCCGGAAAAATTGTGACTATTTTGCGCGCTGGGCAAAGCTGTAAACATTACCCAAAATTACCAGTGCGCACACACGACAAATTTGTGACCGTTTTGCGCGCTGAGCAAAAATAGCCTACATTTGCCTAAAAATATCCAACACGCACAACCGACAAAATTGTGACCATTTTGCGCGCTGAGCAAAACTGCCTACGTTTTCCAAAAATTACCGAGCATGCACAACCGGCAAAATTCTAACAGTTTTGCGCGTTATTACCAGACAGGCACAGCGGGCAAAATTGTGACCGTTTTGCGCACTGACCAAAACTGTCTACATTTTACAAAAATTACCCAGCACGCACAACCGGCAAAATTCTGACAGTTTTACGCGCTGAGCAAAACTGTCTACATTTACCCAAAATTTCCTAGTGCGCAAAACCGGTAAAATTGTGAATGTTTTGCGCGCTACGTAATATTGTCTACATTTACCCAAATTTTCTAAGTGCCCACAACCTGCAAAATTGTGACGGTTTTGCGCGCTGAGTACAAATGTCTACATTTATCCAAAGTGACCCAGCGCGCACAACCTGTAAAATTATGACTGTTTTGTGCGCTGACCAAATATTACACATCGCTCACAACCGGCAAAATTGTGACCATATTGCGCCCTGCGCAAAAATGTCTACATTTAACCAAAATTACTCAGCGCGCATAGCTGACAAAATTGTGACCGTTTTGCGCGCTGAGCAAAACTGTCTACATTTTCTAAAAATTATCCAACGCGCACAACAGGCAAAATCGTGACAGTTTTACGCTCTGAGCAAAACAGTCTACATTCACCCAAAATTACCCAGTGCGCACTACTGGCAAATATGTGACCGTGTTGCACACTGAGAAAAACTGTCTACATTTACCCAAAATTATCCAGCGTTCACAACCTGCAAAATTGTGACTGTGTTGCGTTATACGCAAATAATGTACACATTTACCCAAAGTGACCCAGCACGAACAACCTGCCAAATTGTGACTGTCTTGCGCGCTGACCAAATATGTCTACATTTACCCAAAGTGACTCTATGCGGACAACCTTCAAAATTGTGACCGTTTTACTCGCTGAGCAAAAATGTCTACATTTAACCAAAATTACTCAGCCCGCACAACCGGCAAAATTGAGACCGTTTTGCGCATTGACCAAAACTGTCTACATTGACAAAAAAGTATCCAGTGCGCACAACCGGCAAAATTTTGACAGTTTTGCGCACTGAGCAAAACTGTCTACATTTCCCCAAAACTACACATTGCGCACAACGGGGAAAAATGTGACCGTTTTGCGTGCTTGGCAAAACTGTCTACATTTACCCAAAATACCCAGCGCGCATAGCCGGTAAAATTGTGACTGTTTTGCGCTGGGCAAAATTGTAAGCATTTACCCAAAATTATCAACGCACACACCTGGCAAAATTGTGACCGTTTTACTTGCTAAGCAAAAGAGCCTACATTTACCCAAAATTACCTAACGCAAACAACCGACAAAATTGTGACAGTTTTACGCTCTGAGCAAAACTGTCTACATTTTCCAAAAATTACCCAACGCGCATAACTGGCAAAATTATGACAGTTTTGCGTGCTGAGCAAAACTGTCTACATTTACCCAAAATTATACAGTGTACACAACACGCAAAAATGTGACCATTTTGCGTGCTGGGCAAAACTGTCTACATTTACCCAAAATTATCCAGCGCTCACAACCAGCAAAATTGTGACCGTTTTGCGCGCTACGCAAATATTGTCTACATTTACCCAAATTTACCCAGCGGCTACAACCCGCAAAATTATGACTGTTTTGCACGCGGAGCACAAATATCCTCATTTACCAAAAGTGACCTAGCGCGCAAAACATGTAAAATTATGACTGTTTTGCGCGCAGACCCAAACTGTAAAATTATGACTGTTATGCGCGCTAACCAAATATGTCTACATTTACACAGAGCTCACAACCAGCAAAAATGTCTTCATTTAACCAAAATTACACAGCGCGCATAGCCGGCAAAATTGAGACAGTTTTGCGCGCAGGGCAAAACTGTCAACATTTACCCAAAATTACCTGCGCACACACCCGGCTAAATTGTGACCATTTTGTGCGCTGAGCAAAACAGCCAACATTGACCAAAATTACCCAATACGCACAACGGACAAAATTCTGACCGTTTTGCGCCGACCAAAACTGTCTACATTTTCCAAAAATTACCCATCGCACACAACCGGCAAAATTGTGATCATTTTGCGCGCTACGCAAATATTGTCTACATTCACCCAAATTTACCCAGCGCCCACAACCCGCAAAATTTCGATTGTTTTGCATGCTGAGCACAAATGTTTACATTTACCCCCAAGTGACGCAGCGCGCACAACCTATAAAATTATGACTTTTTTGCGCGCTGACCAAAACTGTAAAATTATGACTGTTTTCGCGCTGACCAAATATGTCTACATTTACACATAGCTCACAACCGGCAAAATTGTGACCATTTTGCGCGCTGCGCAAAATGTCTACATTTAACCAAAATTACTCAGTGCGCACAGCCGGCAAAATTGAGACGGTTTTGCGCGATGGGCAAAACTGTCAACATTTACCCAATATTATAAGCGCAAACACCCGGCTAAATTTTGACCATTTTGTGCGCTGAGCAAAACAGCCAACATTGCCCAAAATTACCCAATACGCACAACGGGCAAAATTGTGACCGTTTTACGCACCGACCAAAACTGTCTACATTTTCCAAAAATTACCCAGCACACACAACAAGCAAAATTCTGACAAGTTTGCGCGATGAGCAAAACTGTCTACATTTACCCAAAATTTCCCAACGCGCACAACGGGCAAAATTGTGACCGTTTTGCGCGCAACACAGATATTGTCTAAACTTACCCAAATTTACCCAGCGCCAGCACGCACAACCTGTAAAATTATGATTGTTTTGCGGCTGACCAAATATGTCTACATCTACCAAAAATTACACATCGTTCACAATCGGCAAATTTGTGACCGTTTTACGCGCTGCGCAAAAATGTCTACATTTACACAAAGTGCTCTGCGCGCACAACCGGAAAAATTGTGACCGTTTTGTGCGCTGAGCAAAAATGTCTACTTTTAACCAAAATTACTCAGCCCGCACAACCAGCAAAATTGTGACCTTTTTGCGCACTGACCAAAACTGTCTACATTTACAAAAATTACTCTGCGCGCACAACCGGCAAAATTTTGACAGTATTGCGCTCTGAGCAAAACTGTCTACATCTTCCCAAAATAACACATTGAGCACAACCGGGAAAAATGTGATCGTTTTGCGCGCTTGGCAAAACTGTCTACATTTACCCAAAATACCGAGCGCGTATAGCCGGAAAAATTGTGACTATTTTGCGCGCTGGGCAAAGCTGTAAACATTACCCAAAATTACCAGTGCGCACACACGACAAATTTGTGACCGTTTTGCGCGCTGAGCAAAAATAGCCTACATTTGCCTAAAAATATCCAACACGCACAACCGACAAAATTGTGACCATTTTGCGCGCTGAGCAAAACTGCCTACGTTTTCCAAAAATTACCGAGCATGCACAACCGGCAAAATTCTAACAGTTTTGCGCGTTGAGAAAAGCAGCCTACCTTTGCCCAAAATTACCAGACAGGCACAGCGGGCAAAATTGTGACCGTTTTGCGCACTGACCAAAACTGTCTACATTTTACAAAAATTACCCAGCACGCACAACCGGCAAAATTCTGACAGTTTTACGCGCTGAGCAAAACTGTCTACATTTACCCAAAATTTCCTAGTGCGCAAAACCGGTAAAATTGTGAATGTTTTGCGCGCTACGTAATATTGTCTACATTTACCCAAATTTTCTAAGTGCCCACAACCTGCAAAATTGTGACGGTTTTGCGCGCTGAGTACAAATGTCTACATTTATCCAAAGTGACCCAGCGCGCACAACCTGTAAAATTATGACTGTTTTGTGCGCTGACCAAATATTACACATCGCTCACAACCGGCAAAATTGTGACCATATTGCGCCCTGCGCAAAAATGTCTACATTTAACCAAAATTACTCAGCGCGCATAGCTGACAAAATTGTGACCGTTTTGCGCGCTGAGCAAAACTGTCTACATTTTCTAAAAATTATCCAACGCGCACAACAGGCAAAATCGTGACAGTTTTACGCTCTGAGCAAAACAGTCTACATTCACCCAAAATTACCCAGTGCGCACTACTGGCAAATATGTGACCGTGTTGCACACTGAGAAAAACTGTCTACATTTACCCAAAATTATCCAGCGTTCACAACCTGCAAAATTGTGACTGTGTTGCGTTATACGCAAATAATGTACACATTTACCCAAAGTGACCCAGCACGAACAACCTGCCAAATTGTGACTGTCTTGCGCGCTGACCAAATATGTCTACATTTACCCAAAGTGACTCTATGCGGACAACCTTCAAAATTGTGACCGTTTTACTCGCTGAGCAAAAATGTCTACATTTAACCAAAATTACTCAGCCCGCACAACCGGCAAAATTGAGACCGTTTTGCGCATTGACCAAAACTGTCTACATTGACAAAAAAGTATCCAGTGCGCACAACCGGCAAAATTTTGACAGTTTTGCGCACTGAGCAAAACTGTCTACATTTCCCCAAAACTACACATTGCGCACAACGGGGAAAAATGTGACCGTTTTGCGTGCTTGGCAAAACTGTCTACATTTACCCAAAATACCCAGCGCGCATAGCCGGTAAAATTGTGACTGTTTTGCGCTGGGCAAAATTGTAAACATTTACCCAAAATTATCAACGCACACACCTGGCAAAATTGTGACCGTTTTACTTGCTAAGCAAAAGAGCCTACATTTACCCAAAATTACCTAACGCAAACAACCGACAAAATTGTGACAGTTTTACGCTCTGAGCAAAACTGTCTACATTTTCCAAAAATTACCCAACGCGCATAACTGGCAAAATTATGACAGTTTTGCGTGCTGAGCAAAACTGTCTACATTTACCCAAAATTATACAGTGTACACAACACGCAAAAATGTGACCATTTTGCGTGCTGGGCAAAACTGTCTACATTTACCCAAAATTATCCAGCGCTCACAACCAGCAAAATTGTGACCGTTTTGCGCGCTACGCAAATATTGTCTACATTTACCCAAATTTACCCAGCGGCTACAACCCGCAAAATTATGACTGTTTTGCACGCGGAGCACAAATATCCTCATTTACCAAAAGTGACCTAGCGCGCAAAACATGTAAAATTATGACTGTTTTGCGCGCAGACCCAAACTGTAAAATTATGACTGTTATGCGCGCTAACCAAATATGTCTACATTTACACAGAGCTCACAACCAGCAAAAATGTCTTCATTTAACCAAAATTACACAGCGCGCATAGCCGGCAAAATTGAGACAGTTTTGCGCGCAGGGCAAAACTGTCAACATTTACCCAAAATTACCTGCGCACACACCCGGCTAAATTGTGACCATTTTGTGCGCTGAGCAAAACAGCCAACATTGACCAAAATTACCCAATACGCACAACGGACAAAATTCTGACCGTTTTGCGCCGACCAAAACTGTCTACATTTTCCAAAAATTACCCATCGCACACAACCGGCAAAATTGTGATCATTTTGCGCGCTACGCAAATATTGTCTACATTCACCCAAATTTACCCAGCGCCCACAACCCGCAAAATTTCGATTGTTTTGCATGCTGAGCACAAATGTTTACATTTACCCCCAAGTGACGCAGCGCGCACAACCTATAAAATTATGACTTTTTTGCGCGCTGACCAAAACTGTAAAATTATGACTGTTTTCGCGCTGACCAAATATGTCTACATTTACACATAGCTCACAACCGGCAAAATTGTGACCATTTTGCGCGCTGCGCAAAATGTCTACATTTAACCAAAATTACTCAGTGCGCACAGCCGGCAAAATTGAGACGGTTTTGCGCGATGGGCAAAACTGTCAACATTTACCCAATATTATAAGCGCAAACACCCGGCTAAATTTTGACCATTTTGTGCGCTGAGCAAAACAGCCAACATTGCCCAAAATTACCCAATACGCACAACGGGCAAAATTGTGACCGTTTTACGCACCGACCAAAACTGTCTACATTTTCCAAAAATTACCCAGCACACACAACAAGCAAAATTCTGACAAGTTTGCGCGATGAGCAAAACTGTCTACATTTACCCAAAATTTCCCAACGCGCACAACGGGCAAAATTGTGACCGTTTTGCGCGCAACACAAATATTGTCTAAACTTACCCAAATTTACCCAGCGCCAGCACGCACAACCTGTAAAATTATGATTGTTTTGCGGCTGACCAAATATGTCTACATCTACCAAAAATTACACATCGTTCACAATCGGCAAATTTGTGACCGTTTTACGCGCTGCGCAAAAATGTCTACATTTACACAAAGTGCTCTGCGCGCACAACCGGAAAAATTGTGACCGTTTTGTGCGCTGAGCAAAAATGTCTACTTTTAACCAAAATTACTCAGCCCGCACAACCAGCAAAATTGTGACCTTTTTGCGCACTGACCAAAACTGTCTACATTTACAAAAATTACTCTGCGCGCACAACCGGCAAAATTTTGACAGTATTGCGCTCTGAGCAAAACTGTCTACATCTTCCCAAAATAACACATTGAGCACAACCGGGAAAAATGTGATCGTTTTGCGCGCTTGGCAAAACTGTCTACATTTACCCAAAATACCGAGCGCGTATAGCCGGAAAAATTGTGACTATTTTGCGCGCTGGGCAAAGCTGTAAACATTACCCAAAATTACCAGTGCGCACACACGACAAATTTGTGACCGTTTTGCGCGCTGAGCAAAAATAGCCTACATTTGCCTAAAAATATCCAACACGCACAACCGACAAAATTGTGACCATTTTGCGCGCTGAGCAAAACTGCCTACGTTTTCCAAAAATTACCGAGCATGCACAACCGGCAAAATTCTAACAGTTTTGCGCGTTGAGAAAAGCAGCCTACCTTTGCCCAAAATTACCAGACAGGCACAGCGGGCAAAATTGTGACCGTTTTGCGCACTGACCAAAACTGTCTACATTTTACAAAAATTACCCAGCACGCACAACCGGCAAAATTCTGACAGTTTTACGCGCTGAGCAAAACTGTCTACATTTACCCAAAATTTCCTAGTGCGCAAAACCGGTAAAATTGTGAATGTTTTGCGCGCTACGTAATATTGTCTACATTTACCCAAATTTTCTAAGTGCCCACAACCTGCAAAATTGTGACGGTTTTGCGCGCTGAGTACAAATGTCTACATTTATCCAAAGTGACCCAGCGCGCACAACCTGTAAAATTATGACTGTTTTGTGCGCTGACCAAATATTACACATCGCTCACAACCGGCAAAATTGTGACCATATTGCGCCCTGCGCAAAAATGTCTACATTTAACCAAAATTACTCAGCGCGCATAGCTGACAAAATTGTGACCGTTTTGCGCGCTGAGCAAAACTGTCTACATTTTCTAAAAATTATCCAACGCGCACAACAGGCAAAATCGTGACAGTTTTACGCTCTGAGCAAAACAGTCTACATTCACCCAAAATTACCCAGTGCGCACTACTGGCAAATATGTGACCGTGTTGCACACTGAGAAAAACTGTCTACATTTACCCAAAATTATCCAGCGTTCACAACCTGCAAAATTGTGACTGTGTTGCGTTATACGCAAATAATGTACACATTTACCCAAAGTGACCCAGCACGAACAACCTGCCAAATTGTGACTGTCTTGCGCGCTGACCAAATATGTCTACATTTACCCAAAGTGACTCTATGCGGACAACCTTCAAAATTGTGACCGTTTTACTCGCTGAGCAAAAATGTCTACATTTAACCAAAATTACTCAGCCCGCACAACCGGCAAAATTGAGACCGTTTTGCGCATTGACCAAAACTGTCTACATTGACAAAAAAGTATCCAGTGCGCACAACCGGCAAAATTTTGACAGTTTTGCGCACTGAGCAAAACTGTCTACATTTCCCCAAAACTACACATTGCGCACAACGGGGAAAAATGTGACCGTTTTGCGTGCTTGGCAAAACTGTCTACATTTACCCAAAATACCCAGCGCGCATAGCCGGTAAAATTGTGACTGTTTTGCGCTGGGCAAAATTGTAAACATTTACCCAAAATTATCAACGCACACACCTGGCAAAATTGTGACCGTTTTACTTGCTAAGCAAAAGAGCCTACATTTACCCAAAATTACCTAACGCAAACAACCGACAAAATTGTGACAGTTTTACGCTCTGAGCAAAACTGTCTACATTTTCCAAAAATTACCCAACGCGCATAACTGGCAAAATTATGACAGTTTTGCGTGCTGAGCAAAACTGTCTACATTTACCCAAAATTATACAGTGTACACAACACGCAAAAATGTGACCATTTTGCGTGCTGGGCAAAACTGTCTACATTTACCCAAAATTATCCAGCGCTCACAACCAGCAAAATTGTGACCGTTTTGCGCGCTACGCAAATATTGTCTACATTTACCCAAATTTACCCAGCGGCTACAACCCGCAAAATTATGACTGTTTTGCACGCGGAGCACAAATATCCTCATTTACCAAAAGTGACCTAGCGCGCAAAACATGTAAAATTATGACTGTTTTGCGCGCAGACCCAAACTGTAAAATTATGACTGTTATGCGCGCTAACCAAATATGTCTACATTTACACAGAGCTCACAACCAGCAAAAATGTCTTCATTTAACCAAAATTACACAGCGCGCATAGCCGGCAAAATTGAGACAGTTTTGCGCGCAGGGCAAAACTGTCAACATTTACCCAAAATTACCTGCGCACACACCCGGCTAAATTGTGACCATTTTGTGCGCTGAGCAAAACAGCCAACATTGACCAAAATTACCCAATACGCACAACGGACAAAATTCTGACCGTTTTGCGCCGACCAAAACTGTCTACATTTTCCAAAAATTACCCATCGCACACAACCGGCAAAATTGTGATCATTTTGCGCGCTACGCAAATATTGTCTACATTCACCCAAATTTACCCAGCGCCCACAACCCGCAAAATTTCGATTGTTTTGCATGCTGAGCACAAATGTTTACATTTACCCCCAAGTGACGCAGCGCGCACAACCTATAAAATTATGACTTTTTTGCGCGCTGACCAAAACTGTAAAATTATGACTGTTTTCGCGCTGACCAAATATGTCTACATTTACACATAGCTCACAACCGGCAAAATTGTGACCATTTTGCGCGCTGCGCAAAATGTCTACATTTAACCAAAATTACTCAGTGCGCACAGCCGGCAAAATTGAGACGGTTTTGCGCGATGGGCAAAACTGTCAACATTTACCCAATATTATAAGCGCAAACACCCGGCTAAATTTTGACCATTTTGTGCGCTGAGCAAAACAGCCAACATTGCCCAAAATTACCCAATACGCACAACGGGCAAAATTGTGACCGTTTTACGCACCGACCAAAACTGTCTACATTTTCCAAAAATTACCCAGCACACACAACAAGCAAAATTCTGACAAGTTTGCGCGATGAGCAAAACTGTCTACATTTACCCAAAATTTCCCAACGCGCACAACGGGCAAAATTGTGACCGTTTTGCGCGCAACACAGATATTGTCTAAACTTACCCAAATTTACCCAGCGCCAGCACGCACAACCTGTAAAATTATGATTGTTTTGCGGCTGACCAAATATGTCTACATCTACCAAAAATTACACATCGTTCACAATCGGCAAATTTGTGACCGTTTTACGCGCTGCGCAAAAATGTCTACATTTACACAAAGTGCTCTGCGCGCACAACCGGAAAAATTGTGACCGTTTTGTGCGCTGAGCAAAAATGTCTACTTTTAACCAAAATTACTCAGCCCGCACAACCAGCAAAATTGTGACCTTTTTGCGCACTGACCAAAACTGTCTACATTTACAAAAATTACTCTGCGCGCACAACCGGCAAAATTTTGACAGTATTGCGCTCTGAGCAAAACTGTCTACATCTTCCCAAAATAACACATTGAGCACAACCGGGAAAAATGTGATCGTTTTGCGCGCTTGGCAAAACTGTCTACATTTACCCAAAATACCGAGCGCGTATAGCCGGAAAAATTGTGACTATTTTGCGCGCTGGGCAAAGCTGTAAACATTACCCAAAATTACCAGTGCGCACACACGACAAATTTGTGACCGTTTTGCGCGCTGAGCAAAAATAGCCTACATTTGCCTAAAAATATCCAACACGCACAACCGACAAAATTGTGACCATTTTGCGCGCTGAGCAAAACTGCCTACGTTTTCCAAAAATTACCGAGCATGCACAACCGGCAAAATTCTAACAGTTTTGCGCGTTGAGAAAAGCAGCCTACCTTTGCCCAAAATTACCAGACAGGCACAGCGGGCAAAATTGTGACCGTTTTGCGCACTGACCAAAACTGTCTACATTTTACAAAAATTACCCAGCACGCACAACCGGCAAAATTCTGACAGTTTTACGCGCTGAGCAAAACTGTCTACATTTACCCAAAATTTCCTAGTGCGCAAAACCGGTAAAATTGTGAATGTTTTGCGCGCTACGTAATATTGTCTACATTTACCCAAATTTTCTAAGTGCCCACAACATGCAAAATTGTGACGGTTTTGCGCGCTGAGTACAAATGTCTACATTTATCCAAAGTGACCCAGCGCGCACAACCTGTAAAATTATGACTGTTTTGTGCGCTGACCAAATATTACACATCGCTCACAACCGGCAAAATTGTGACCATATTGCGCCCTGCGCAAAAATGTCTACATTTAACCAAAATTACTCAGCGCGCATAGCTGACAAAATTGTGACCGTTTTGCGCGCTGAGCAAAACTGTCTACATTTTCTAAAAATTATCCAACGCGCACAACAGGCAAAATCGTGACAGTTTTACGCTCTGAGCAAAACAGTCTACATTCACCCAAAATTACCCAGTGCGCACTACTGGCAAATATGTGACCGTGTTGCACACTGAGAAAAACTGTCTACATTTACCCAAAATTATCCAGCGTTCACAACCTGCAAAATTGTGACTGTGTTGCGTTATACGCAAATAATGTACACATTTACCCAAAGTGACCCAGCACGAACAACCTGCCAAATTGTGACTGTCTTGCGCGCTGACCAAATATGTCTACATTTACCCAAAGTGACTCTATGCGGACAACCTTCAAAATTGTGACCGTTTTACTCGCTGAGCAAAAATGTCTACATTTAACCAAAATTACTCAGCCCGCACAACCGGCAAAATTGAGACCGTTTTGCGCATTGACCAAAACTGTCTACATTGACAAAAAAGTATCCAGTGCGCACAACCGGCAAAATTTTGACAGTTTTGCGCACTGAGCAAAACTGTCTACATTTCCCCAAAACTACACATTGCGCACAACGGGGAAAAATGTGACCGTTTTGCGTGCTTGGCAAAACTGTCTACATTTACCCAAAATACCCAGCGCGCATAGCCGGTAAAATTGTGACTGTTTTGCGCTGGGCAAAATTGTAAACATTTACCCAAAATTATCAACGCACACACCTGGCAAAATTGTGACCGTTTTACTTGCTAAGCAAAAGAGCCTACATTTACCCAAAATTACCTAACGCAAACAACCGACAAAATTGTGACAGTTTTACGCTCTGAGCAAAACTGTCTACATTTTCCAAAAATTACCCAACGCGCATAACTGGCAAAATTATGACAGTTTTGCGTGCTGACCAAAACTGTCTACATTTACCCAAAATTATACAGTGTACACAACACGCAAAAATGTGACCATTTTGCGTGCTGGGCAAAACTGTCTACATTTACCCAAAATTATCCAGCGCTCACAACCAGCAAAATTGTGACCGTTTTGCGCGCTACGCAAATATTGTCTACATTTACCCAAATTTACCCAGCGGCTACAACCCGCAAAATTATGACTGTTTTGCACGCGGAGCACAAATATCCTCATTTACCAAAAGTGACCTAGCGCGCAAAACATGTAAAATTATGACTGTTTTGCGCGCAGACCCAAACTGTAAAATTATGACTGTTATGCGCGCTAACCAAATATGTCTACATTTACACAGAGCTCACAACCAGCAAAAATGTCTTCATTTAACCAAAATTACACAGCGCGCATAGCCGGCAAAATTGAGACAGTTTTGCGCGCAGGGCAAAACTGTCAACATTTACCCAAAATTACCTGCGCACACACCCGGCTAAATTGTGACCATTTTGTGCGCTGAGCAAAACAGCCAACATTGACCAAAATTACCCAATACGCACAACGGACAAAATTCTGACCGTTTTGCGCCGACCAAAACTGTCTACATTTTCCAAAAATTACCCATCGCACACAACCGGCAAAATTGTGATCATTTTGCGCGCTACGCAAATATTGTCTACATTCACCCAAATTTACCCAGCGCCCACAACCCGCAAAATTTCGATTGTTTTGCATGCTGAGCACAAATGTTTACATTTACCCCCAAGTGACGCAGCGCGCACAACCTATAAAATTATGACTTTTTTGCGCGCTGACCAAAACTGTAAAATTATGACTGTTTTCGCGCTGACCAAATATGTCTACATTTACACATAGCTCACAACCGGCAAAATTGTGACCATTTTGCGCGCTGCGCAAAATGTCTACATTTAACCAAAATTACTCAGTGCGCACAGCCGGCAAAATTGAGACGGTTTTGCGCGATGGGCAAAACTGTCAACATTTACCCAATATTATAAGCGCAAACACCCGGCTAAATTTTGACCATTTTGTGCGCTGAGCAAAACAGCCAACATTGCCCAAAATTACCCAATACGCACAACGGGCAAAATTGTGACCGTTTTACGCACCGACCAAAACTGTCTACATTTTCCAAAAATTACCCAGCACACACAACAAGCAAAATTCTGACAAGTTTGCGCGATGAGCAAAACTGTCTACATTTACCCAAAATTTCCCAACGCGCACAACGGGCAAAATTGTGACCGTTTTGCGCGCAACACAAATATTGTCTAAACTTACCCAAATTTACCCAGCGCCAGCACGCACAACCTGTAAAATTATGATTGTTTTGCGGCTGACCAAATATGTCTACATCTACCAAAAATTACACATCGTTCACAATCGGCAAATTTGTGACCGTTTTACGCGCTGCGCAAAAATGTCTACATTTACACAAAGTGCTCTGCGCGCACAACCGGAAAAATTGTGACCGTTTTGTGCGCTGAGCAAAAATGTCTACTTTTAACCAAAATTACTCAGCCCGCACAACCAGCAAAATTGTGACCTTTTTGCGCACTGACCAAAACTGTCTACATTTACAAAAATTACTCTGCGCGCACAACCGGCAAAATTTTGACAGTATTGCGCTCTGAGCAAAACTGTCTACATCTTCCCAAAATAACACATTGAGCACAACCGGGAAAAATGTGATCGTTTTGCGCGCTTGGCAAAACTGTCTACATTTACCCAAAATACCGAGCGCGTATAGCCGGAAAAATTGTGACTATTTTGCGCGCTGGGCAAAGCTGTAAACATTACCCAAAATTACCAGTGCGCACACACGACAAATTTGTGACCGTTTTGCGCGCTGAGCAAAAATAGCCTACATTTGCCTAAAAATATCCAACACGCACAACCGACAAAATTGTGACCATTTTGCGCGCTGAGCAAAACTGCCTACGTTTTCCAAAAATTACCGAGCATGCACAACCGGCAAAATTCTAACAGTTTTGCGCGTTGAGAAAAGCAGCCTACCTTTGCCCAAAATTACCAGACAGGCACAGCGGGCAAAATTGTGACCGTTTTGCGCACTGACCAAAACTGTCTACATTTTACAAAAATTACCCAGCACGCACAACCGGCAAAATTCTGACAGTTTTACGCGCTGAGCAAAACTGTCTACATTTACCCAAAATTTCCTAGTGCGCAAAACCGGTAAAATTGTGAATGTTTTGCGCGCTACGTAATATTGTCTACATTTACCCAAATTTTCTAAGTGCCCACAACCTGCAAAATTGTGACGGTTTTGCGCGCTGAGTACAAATGTCTACATTTATCCAAAGTGACCCAGCGCGCACAACCTGTAAAATTATGACTGTTTTGTGCGCTGACCAAATATTACACATCGCTCACAACCGGCAAAATTGTGACCATATTGCGCCCTGCGCAAAAATGTCTACATTTAACCAAAATTACTCAGCGCGCATAGCTGACAAAATTGTGACCGTTTTGCGCGCTGAGCAAAACTGTCTACATTTTCTAAAAATTATCCAACGCGCACAACAGGCAAAATCGTGACAGTTTTACGCTCTGAGCAAAACAGTCTACATTCACCCAAAATTACCCAGTGCGCACTACTGGCAAATATGTGACCGTGTTGCACACTGAGAAAAACTGTCTACATTTACCCAAAATTATCCAGCGTTCACAACCTGCAAAATTGTGACTGTGTTGCGTTATACGCAAATAATGTACACATTTACCCAAAGTGACCCAGCACGAACAACCTGCCAAATTGTGACTGTCTTGCGCGCTGACCAAATATGTCTACATTTACCCAAAGTGACTCTATGCGGACAACCTTCAAAATTGTGACCGTTTTACTCGCTGAGCAAAAATGTCTACATTTAACCAAAATTACTCAGCCCGCACAACCGGCAAAATTGAGACCGTTTTGCGCATTGACCAAAACTGTCTACATTGACAAAAAAGTATCCAGTGCGCACAACCGGCAAAATTTTGACAGTTTTGCGCACTGAGCAAAACTGTCTACATTTCCCCAAAACTACACATTGCGCACAACGGGGAAAAATGTGACCGTTTTGCGTGCTTGGCAAAACTGTCTACATTTACCCAAAATACCCAGCGCGCATAGCCGGTAAAATTGTGACTGTTTTGCGCTGGGCAAAATTGTAAACATTTACCCAAAATTATCAACGCACACACCTGGCAAAATTGTGACCGTTTTACTTGCTAAGCAAAAGAGCCTACATTTACCCAAAATTACCTAACGCAAACAACCGACAAAATTGTGACAGTTTTACGCTCTGAGCAAAACTGTCTACATTTTCCAAAAATTACCCAACGCGCATAACTGGCAAAATTATGACAGTTTTGCGTGCTGACCAAAACTGTCTACATTTACCCAAAATTATACAGTGTACACAACACGCAAAAATGTGACCATTTTGCGTGCTGGGCAAAACTGTCTACATTTACCCAAAATTATCCAGCGCTCACAACCAGCAAAATTGTGACCGTTTTGCGCGCTACGCAAATATTGTCTACATTTACCCAAATTTACCCAGCGGCTACAACCCGCAAAATTATGACTGTTTTGCACGCGGAGCACAAATATCCTCATTTACCAAAAGTGACCTAGCGCGCAAAACATGTAAAATTATGACTGTTTTGCGCGCAGACCCAAACTGTAAAATTATGACTGTTATGCGCGCTAACCAAATATGTCTACATTTACACAGAGCTCACAACCAGCAAAAATGTCTTCATTTAACCAAAATTACACAGCGCGCATAGCCGGCAAAATTGAGACAGTTTTGCGCGCAGGGCAAAACTGTCAACATTTACCCAAAATTACCTGCGCACACACCCGGCTAAATTGTGACCATTTTGTGCGCTGAGCAAAACAGCCAACATTGACCAAAATTACCCAATACGCACAACGGACAAAATTCTGACCGTTTTGCGCCGACCAAAACTGTCTACATTTTCCAAAAATTACCCATCGCACACAACCGGCAAAATTGTGATCATTTTGCGCGCTACGCAAATATTGTCTACATTCACCCAAATTTACCCAGCGCCCACAACCCGCAAAATTTCGATTGTTTTGCATGCTGAGCACAAATGTTTACATTTACCCCCAAGTGACGCAGCGCGCACAACCTATAAAATTATGACTTTTTTGCGCGCTGACCAAAACTGTAAAATTATGACTGTTTTCGCGCTGACCAAATATGTCTACATTTACACATAGCTCACAACCGGCAAAATTGTGACCATTTTGCGCGCTGCGCAAAATGTCTACATTTAACCAAAATTACTCAGTGCGCACAGCCGGCAAAATTGAGACGGTTTTGCGCGATGGGCAAAACTGTCAACATTTACCCAATATTATAAGCGCAAACACCCGGCTAAATTTTGACCATTTTGTGCGCTGAGCAAAACAGCCAACATTGCCCAAAATTACCCAATACGCACAACGGGCAAAATTGTGACCGTTTTACGCACCGACCAAAACTGTCTACATTTTCCAAAAATTACCCAGCACACACAACAAGCAAAATTCTGACAAGTTTGCGCGATGAGCAAAACTGTCTACATTTACCCAAAATTTCCCAACGCGCACAACGGGCAAAATTGTGACCGTTTTGCGCGCAACACAGATATTGTCTAAACTTACCCAAATTTACCCAGCGCCAGCACGCACAACCTGTAAAATTATGATTGTTTTGCGGCTGACCAAATATG
>JAULAV010001176.1:0-23941 GCA_030789695.1 Scilla litardierei
GCCAAGACATTTCCCAGCGTTTGCTTGAAATGTTGGGAAATGCCCAAGACATTCCTCGGCATTTTCTTGAAACGTTGGATAATGCCAAGACATTTCCCGGCGTTTGCTTGAAACGTTAGGAAATGCCCAAGACATTCCCCGGCGTTTTCTTGAAACGTTAGGAAATGCTCAAGACATTCCCCGGCGTTTTCTTGAAACGTCAGAAAATGCCAAGACATTCCCCGGCGTTTTCTTGAAACGTCGGAAAATGCCAAGACATTCGCCGACGTTTTCTTGAAACGTTGGGAAATGCCCAAGACATTCCCCGGCGTTTTCTTGAAACGTTGGAAAATGCCAAGACATTCCCCGGCATTTACTTGAAATGTTGGAAAATGCCCAAGACATTCTCCCGTATTTTTTGAAACGTTGTAAAATGCCCAAGACATTCCCCGGCGTTTGCTTGAAACGTTGGAAAATGCCAAGACATTCCCCAGCGTTTGCTTGAAACATTGGGAAATGCCCAAGAGACTCCCCGGCGTTTGCTTGAAACATTGGGAAATGCCCAAGACATTCCCCGACGTTTTCTTGAAACGTTGGGAACTGCGTTTGATACAAATTAAATACAAATGTATTTTAATAAAATGTCACTATTATGTTTCCTAAACACAGAATTCAAAGAGTTAAGAGCTCACACATGCAACAACTTAGTTTCTTCATATAATTCCATATGAATAGATGAAATAACAATAGAACAAAATAAATGTAATTTCACATTCTTCTCACCAACACATTGAGGAACAAGTAAAAGTTAAAAAGTTTAAATCCTTCTAAAAACATCAACAAGTACAGGACAACTATGTTAAGTAGACCACAATCCTTCATTTACAATGCAAAGCCGAAGTTTTCGAAAAGAAAGCAAAGATCGCAATATTTGTCTTCACTCCAAGTCTTTGGATCAAAGTCCTTATGCTGGCAATAACCGCAATCCTTAATTTTCCGTTTCCTTTTTTCATCTTTTTTGTTCTTCTGAGCTTCTACCTACATAGGCACAACATATGTAAAATACTGACTATTACATTATTACATATGAGATGCACCATCATAGAATGAGAAATAAGTGCAAGAAGATGTCAAGACAAAATAAGAAATGACAATGGTATGCACTTGCTACCATCAAATTTATTCAAAATTTATTCAACTGTTGTGGGAAAAAGAATCTTATCGGCAAATATGGGGATCACTACAAACAGTGTGCAGCTCTCACAGAGGGGAGAAGTTGCATGCCTGGGGGAATTTCCTATTATAGCACATGTACGATGTTTCTTATGTATAGGGGTCTCAAATAAGCATTGTGAGAACTCTACCATGGGCCCATCTTGTCGATGATCCATTTAATTCATCTTGATCTGCACTCATACTTTACATTTAGTTTAAAAATGAGATATCAATCAGCTCAGAATTTTTTAAACCTATGCATAAAATGAGAATGACATCATTTTCAACAGCCACAACATAATTTTTGGAACCAGTAATGCTTATGTAAAGTTTTCAAACCACATCATCTCACATTTTAGACTAGTTTGAAGAGAAGATTGAGTTGGATGGTGGCACAGTGCTGATTATCTGTAGGGCAGCTCATAATGGAGTGGGCACAAACCTTGTTTTGAGAGCCATTCTCACATGAGCATGGCCAATCTGATGTGCTCTGTTGACACACAACTAGAACTGATGGATGCTCCACGTTCAATATGTGAAGCTGAAAACACTACTACTGAAGCTTAGGTACTCGCTGCCATTCAGCTATATATTCCTTTCTAATGAAGTTATCATGGAGGTCAAAGATGAGAAATTTGTAGCTAGCTTATAACTCAAGCTGGAGTCCTTGTATATAAGAAAATTGTTGACTAGCAAGCAAGCTATGTCTGAAGCAATTTTTGCTCACTTTTCATATGCAAAATGGTAGGTTGATCAAGGACAACCTCAATGAGTTAAATAAGATTTCGAGGGATCTAAAAATATAGATGCTAAATTAGATGATGAAGATTATGTCCTAATTTTATTATACTCTTTACCTGCATCCTTTAAAGTTTTTGTCAATTCCATGGTTTATGGTCGAGACACTCTGTTCTTGAGAGACGTGAGATATGTTCTTCACTCTCATCAGTTGAAACCGAAGGTTTTCATATTACCAAAGAGGTTCATGTGTAAGGCTTGGTTGGAAGAGCTCTTTATTAAAAAAACAATGTGATCGATCAGAGAAATGTTCAAAAGCTTATCATTCGAAGGAAGATCAAGATCATAATTCTAATTGAAAAATATTAACTACGTACCATTACATAACAGAAAGTGCACATGAATTCTGATGACCTAAAGAAGAAAGCGAATAACGAGAATATAGCTCAAGATGTCACATTTGTTGCTGGCATTAATATAGAAGAAGATTTTATTATGGTGTCATTGTAGTTCTCTTAGTATAGATCATGCTTGTTCAGTTGATAATTGGGTGCTGGATTTTAAGTGTTCCATTCATATGTGTTCTCATCGATACTGGTTTACCACTTATAAGAAGATTGAACAGTGGAGTTTTGATGATAAATAACACATCCTAAAAGATAGTCAGTATTAAGGCTATTAAAATCAAGATGGATGATGATGTGTTGAGGACTCTATGCAGTTCGATGAATGTCAAATCTAAAGAAAAATCTACTATGTATAGGCATCTTTGGACAAGGAAAGCTACATATATGGTATTGAATGTGGAGTCCTTCGGGTTATTATTGGTATAATGATGATAATGAAAAGTATTCAAATAAATAATCTGTTTTTCCTTCAAAACATCGTGGTCACTAATCCAGCAACAATGGAATTAGACACTACAATATTAAGACATCCAGTTCATATATGCAAGTTTCCTAGTTGCATGAAGTTGCTCAGTATTTCTCTTGGCGAAGATTAAGCACTTTGAGGTTTTGGCATTAGCAGAGTTAGTAGTTAGCTCGATCATATTCGAGCCAAGGTGAAGAATTTGGTTCTTCTTTGAGTCAAGATGAAGATTTATTGGATACGACTCAAACTTAACAAATGAACATACCCATTAACACACACCAACCAATCTTAATTCCTAACTACCTGTTTGTTTTGTCTCCTTATGAAAATGAACCATGTTTTTGCACAGATTCTGAATTCTCCATAAAATCCCACAACTTCTTGTAGGAGGTAGAGAATTTAGTTTTTAATTCTTAGCTTATTTTGGCAATCAAGTTTGCCAAACCGTGGTTTCGTTTAAGTATTATACTTCAGGCATTTGTTCCCATAAATGGTACAACCAAGCAATATACTCTCAATGCAAAAAATATTGCATGCATTTGTGCAATAAACTTCAGGCATTTATCAAAATATTGCAAAAAAAATTGATATCAAACAATATACTCTCAATGCATACCGTACCCAATTTTCATTGGTTGCTGGATAACTTCCTCCGCTTGAGTTACATGACGGCCTGCTAGTAGCATCAGGAGCCTGTATGTGCACCCAACATACGAGGGACATTTCAGATACGATACCATTGAAAAAGCATTGAAAAAATCAGCAATGTTTCAGATTACTGCATAAAATAAAAACATTTGGGTTTGGGAGAATATATAAAAATACCCGTCTATCAGAGGGAGGAATCATTTGATCATGAATTGGTTCAGGCTCATTTGGGTGCATTTCTCTCCACAAGCGAAGCGTAACCTAAAATACTGACTGATTTGTATTCTAATTTCAAGGTAGATTAGCTGAAAACTCAAATAATACCGCACATACAACTATGGCCAAATGTAACAATATATATCGTGTACACACTTTAAAAGTGACTTTAACCTTTGCACAATTTTTATGATTTGCAAGTTCATGCTGCTACATGAACCACTAATCATGGAACCAATTTGACACAGTTCACCATTGCCCTTGAGTACCAGTCCCTTCCAAACTTTAGGGCAGAATTATCAGGTTCAAAAAACATCAAAAGACAAATAAGACATATTTAACGCCCAAAGCTTGTGCAATGTATAAAACGTACAACATCTATAATTCAGGGCAATCCAAACCCAACCCAGGCTATAATCATCACTCTCAACTTAAGTGAACTTTAAGATGAATCCGCATTTGTTCAGGCTATGATAGGTAAAAAGTAACATTTACAACTTCCGAAGATACATTGATGTCAACGTTGGCTTAACCTGACATAGCTCATTTTACAAAAATGTAATCATCTGTAAAGATATGGCAAAAAAATCTGGCAATATAATCGATTTTGCAAATTGTTGATGTCTCATGCATTTTTAAGATGGGTTGATATCTACGAAGACATAGCAGTAGAATATTTTACCCTCCTGACATTTTGGACCACCACCACCACCATCATGTCATCTGTCCCCATTAAAATGGGTTAGAAATGGATCATAGCTCCACATTGAGAAGGTTCCACTAAAAAACTAACAAATTTGCACTTGGGGAAAAATAAGCAAGGGAAGATCTTCCGTAAAATTAAGGCCTTGAAAGTAGGAAACCGACCTCCATGGTTATTTTTTTAATTGTATTCAACCAAGAAGTAATCATCCAAAAATCATGCAGACCATGGAACTCCTCAGTGCACATGCTAGGAAAGATTCTATAAGGATGAAAGATAAAAAGATGTTATGCTGGAATTTAAAATATTCTACTAGCCGTGATATACTTTTGGGGCCAAGTTAATATTCTCATGTAGGATGATAGCCAAAAGGTCCTCCACCATATAATAATCTCTGAAAACTCAAGATGAATAGTATCTAGAATTTTTGAAGAGTGAATCATGGAACTCTATAGTTAAGTGCACTTGAGCATGAGTGGTGCCATTCGATCGATGTTCCTCTCAAAAAACAATTACTCACAACTTGACAAACAGTATAAGAACTAGTCCCAACTGGAATTGTGTATCACTAAGTGATACTTATTAGATAGATTATGATGCCACAACTCACGTGGATGTGGTGAGTGCCACGTCCCGAATCTAAGAGAGTCTACTAAATAATATCACGTCATACGGTGAAGTGTTAGTATGCCATACCCTAAACTTGTCAAACCCTGAGTAAATAGTCCCCGCATATAATGAGAGTTAGAAAAGGCTCTAGTATATCATAATTCTAGCAAACTCGAAAGTTAATCACAACTAGCATTTTTTATGGATGGTCTCTAAGTCGCTTAGATAGAGATAGAAGCAAGAATAAAGACACTGAAAATAGATCGCATGTTGTCATAAAATTTTAGTTAACCATCAAGAATAAACGTTTGCCATTCAATAAAAATTTGGAAGATCTGCATTTTCTACATATCCAAAAGTAAAGAAAACGCATAGGGATTGCAAATAAACGACATTATGCCTACATATTCAAGAACAACACCTAGGGGCTATGTTCTGTCTTTCACATTGAGATAATAATAAGGCATAAATGAATAAAACAAAACAAATTCCACATTTTCTTAACTTTTACAAGATCAAAGTTGGTTCTTTTTCCAGTTTCTTTACAAAGGCAAATATGAACGCAAATGAAACTAGATTTTCTTTCGCAAAAGAATGCAACTTACTTGTTTACCAACATTCTATAATATCATGGCATAAACATGTTAGCAAAGAATTATTGCTATATTGCATGTTACATTGCATGAACTATTTTTGGGTCTTATGTACATTCAGACATTCTAATTTGAAGGTAAAATAAGAAGAACTTCTTGGATATTTATCTATAAAAATTCCATGCTATGAAGGTTTTAGAGGAAATCCTACAGTAATCTTAGGGCTAATAATTAGGACATGAATGCTGTTTAGCAAAGTATATCTTCTAATATTTACAATAGGAGTATGTAAGTACCATTATTTTGATTTTTTGAGGGGATATAGAGCTGGTATTCAGAAACCCTAGTTAAATTACATAGCTTTCTAAAACTTGGCATCTGGCTGCATTGAAGTTGGACTGGCTGGAGCCATGAGTGATATTCTGACATCCTTCCTTTCCCACCCAAACAAGGAAAAGATCAACAGCACTGAGTAGAGGGAAATTGTTATGGCACATAGTCTATGACCTTCACTCCATGATGACATATGAGCACAAAAATTAGCTCAAAATCGAAAGGATACACTATTTCGGTCCTCGCTCTTGGTCACATATTCTTGCATGAAAAGAATATATGAAGTATTTAACTAGGATATACTATGAAAAGAAGCATGAAAAGAATTTGAGTATATGTCGATTACTATTCTTGCTTGCTGCTACATAACCTTCTCACAGTTGCAGCAGCATTCAGGTAGGCATAAGACAGAATAAATAACAGGTGATGGTCTGAGTCCTTGAAACCACTCAGACGTGCATGAACAAGAACATTGAGATTAAAATCAAATGGCATTCAGGCATGAATACTAGATGGTTTAAATAATCGAACTGAATTCCACAAGTTTATGCTTGATCACACAATCAGGCGACAACATTAATATATAAAAGCAATCAGTCAAAATACACAATTTGGCATATATGTTGACAAGTATCCAACAATCTAATTTCGGGTGTATATAATTTTATTTCAAGTGATTCCCTTGCATGCGAAATAACCACATGATTCAATTCCACACAGTTACACTCATCTCCAGCAAGACCCACAGCATCGAAGCATATGATATATGAAGTATTTAAAGATCTCCATACATAAATGAATGGGAAAGTCATTTACAGCAATTATTAGGTCGAGACGTAATATTTTAACATTATAAAGACAGATAGAGGCAATGAAAGTTAACAATAGATTTGAACACCCCATAACAGAGCAAAACACAGCATACCACAGCATATAAAAAGAAAACTATATCACATTTCGAGATTACAGGAAAAAGTCACATTTCGAGATAAACATCTGACGGACTACTGGAAAAAGTCACATTTCGAGATTGTATGTTAATAGTAGCATGCAAGGAGAAGACACCTAACACCTATTCCTTTCATGGTTCGGTGTTGCTTCCTGACAAAGAATTTGCTTGTCATCCATGACTAACGCATGCCATTCCTGACAAAGATTTTGTAATGTACTATGCTTGATACCATAGCACTACGCATGATTTTAATCTATATTATATTTTTGTATTTTGTAATGTATTATGCATGATACCATAATTTTTGGCCAGTTTACAAAATTTGTCCTTGCTATGGTGTGTGTGCATCGCGCTTGGGGGTTTTCAAACACGGGCAGTTATATGTAAAACCATCATATATGTCTGGTCTCCTGACAATTAAGATATCTAATGGGGCCGGGTTGCAAGAATCAATGTAAACTTATAAATTTAGACTGCAATCAAATGCTTTGAAGACTTTATCACATTCCAACTTATAAATTTCTAGTTAGTTTCTAATTTCAATACACATCACTTCAAAAAAAACTGTAAATAGAATAGATAGCTTATGAACATGAAACAAATCAGAGTATGAATTACGCAAATTTGTGGATGTACAAGCTTTCCTATCCAAACAACCAACCTGCAAAATTATATACTTCAATTGGAAGCCAGATGACATCACGATGTAATAGAGGTGTACATGTACAAAGTGATTTGGCGTAACAACCACTATCATTGCTAGAAAACAACAGAGATGGTTTTCAATGCTTGACCAAATGATCATCGCTAATAAGGTGAAGTTTAGCATCTCAAACCGGTATAGTTGTCTCAATTTAGTGCTTATGTTTGGACACAAACTTGATGTTTGGACACAAATACATGAGGCAATGTTTTGTCTATGCTTACATGTTTGGCAGCATAGAATTCTAAAAGATTCAGTCAGGCATATGCAAATTCATACTGCATAGATGCTGTTACGACCTAAGGGTCGTAGGAGTCAGACTCCCACCCGGATCCCCTATCATACCCCATTAACTTACCATATCACAAAAGGACCGCCGCCCCGAAAGTCCGGGGCATCACGGAGTCAGGCGCGCCTTGCAGCGTTTCCCGAACCGGTCGAGGCGGACAACCGCAGCCGCCCGACCCGCCGGGGAAGGGCACTTGGGGACGCTCGGGTAGCTAGGCCAGGCCTATTGACGGGCGCGGACGTACCCTTCCGTACCAGCGGGCCATACCCCATGACCGACCGAGGGGCGTGGTCGGGGCGGACAACCCCCGATCGGGACGGCCCGCCCGACCCCCGCGAACCGCGGCACCTAGGGTGACACAGCCCGGCCTTTAGTTCGCCGCGTACGACAAACAGCCTAGGATAAGGACACGACTGACACATACGTCACCCGACCGTCTGACAAAGCACCCCCTGGCGGCTGAGCCATCTGACAGTTAATGCTTTCGGCTCTGACACCCCGACAAAAGCTCCCCCCCGGCCGTCGCGCCGCCTGACGAAAGCAGGTCTGGTAACCCGAGTCCCGACGCCCTTGTTTGGAGCTTCCGCTGACACACGCGCCAGCTCAGCACGCCTAGTCATCACCCGTCAGGTATAAATACCCCCTCTCCTCTTACGGAGAGGGGGTTGGGAAAATTCTCTCTCATCTTCTATTATTCACACACGAGAGCAAAGGTCCTCCATATCTTTGTTCTCCCACCTATAGCTCGTCACGCGAGGCGGACGCACAGTTAGTCCGGCTGGCGTGTCTAGCCCCCTTTAAAGCCCTTTTACTGACTTAGGCATCGGAGGGGCTAAGGGTTGAACCCCAACCCCGCCCTTCTGACGAGTTGTTCGTGCTGCATGAGAGCTCGCCCCTAGACCAAAGTCAGCGTCAGCCCCCCGCCGTCCAACCTTCCTCAGCTGCGTCCGGCGAGATACGACCCCTTGAGCACCACCGGCAACGGATCCAACCTCTTCACCCCACCAATCACTTGTAAAACAGCCTACCTACACCTTCTTCTCCATATAACCATCGTGCCCTTGGTTCCCCATAATACAAATTCATTGTACGCGAGTTCCACCTCGTAACAATTGGCGCTGTCTGTGGGAACGAAGGGTCACACCCATGTTAGACTCCATGCCAATCTCGCGGAACCCTGACCACGGCAAAGATCCCGTGGGACAGGAACCGCTCTCTCTGCAAATCACTCCGGCGTCCGACGCCCTCCCGGGCGTGGGCACCGAAACTGAACCTACTTCATCCTACGTCGTCTTGAAAAGCTTCGAGGCCGTCACTCAGGCCGGGGGAGGCTATCAGACAACCGGAACGGGGCCGCCGCCCGGCCCCTCGGAGCCCCAGAACGTGAGGCGGAACCTCCGCCTTCAGTTCGAGGAGGAGGGAGAAAACAGGGGGCTCGCGGAGGAGATTGCGGCCCAGCAAAGGCTCCTGGAAGAGGAGGTGGAAGTTGCGCGGCGGTGGAAGCGCCTGGGGGAGGCGGCGGCGGCGCAAAGGCGCTTGGACGAGGCGGCCGAGACCGCCCGGAGGGCCTACCAGGAAGAAGAGGCCACCCGCCGCCAACTCCGCTTTATTGTCGCGGAACGCGAGAGGCTAAGGAGAGGAAACAGGAGTAACCAAGAGGTTCTTGAAGAGACGGCGACGGGCCGGCGACCCGGGGACGGACGGGACCCGTTGCTGAACAGGTCCCCACCTGGAGGAGGCGGCCCGCATCACCAGCACCACCCCTCCGATACCCTGCACGAGGAAGCCGTTTGTCGACAGCTACGCTTCCTCATCGCCAAGCGCGAAAGGCTCCTCCGCGAGAATCAGGAACGGATGGAGGCCCGAGGAGAGTTGGCCGGGAGGCGCTGGCGCTGGGAGAGCCGTAGCCCACAACCCGTCGAATCCTCGGCCCAGGGAAGGAGCCCCGCCAGACGACCGTCGGGCTACTCCCCGGGGGCGGAGGACCATCGTCGGCCGTGGCGCGATCGAAGCCGGACCCCCGAATGGCAGAGAGGGGAGGCCCCGGATCGCCCTACCTATCCGGAGGAGGCCACGCCACTCGCACGGTGGATCACGTCCGCCCCAAGGCCCAAAAGGTTCAAACCCCCTCACTTGGCCACGTACAATGGAAGAGGCGACCCCCTCACGCACATGCAACAATACCGGGGGGCGATGGAAGCGCAGGATGTGGACGAGGCGTTCCTATGCCGACATTTCTCACAAAGCCTGAGGGACACCGCGCTGGACTGGTACTTCGGCTTGCCCGCGAGGTCCGTCGGGAGCTTTGGCGAGCTGTCACACAAGTTTTGCCAAGAGTTCCGGGCCGGGCGGACGAAGAAGAAGCCTTTGGACTATCTCTGCACGATAGTCCAAGGAGAGGGGGAGGGAACGGGAAGATACCTCCGCCGTTTTCAGGAAAAAAGGCGGGCGGTGGTGACATGCGGCGATGAGGTGCTAATGCTGGCCTTCAAGACGGGGTTGCGAACTCGGAGCCTCCACAAATCCCTGCTCCGGGACCCGCCGACCGACTACGAAGCGCTGGTTGCAATGGCGGAGAGGCACGCATTGGCCGAGGAGACCCTCGGTGCAAAGGTCGTATTCCCCCGGCGAAACCATCCCAGGACGGACCCTGGCCGCACCCTCGGCCGAGGCAGGAAGAGAGGGGCCGAGGCCGCGATCAGATGGCCCTACCGTGGTGGGAGCCGCCCGAGCCTCACCCACGAGATCGCCTTGGCCCGGCGCACGAGTTCGCCCCGGCACGGAGGCCCCCCGGAGTCATCCCAAGACGAGAAGACCCCCCACTGGCGCATTACACGCGACTCAATGCCCCCATGATGGAGGTGGTGGCCGCGGCGACAAGGGCCGGGCTACTGCCGGAGCCTCCCCGGGAGATGAGGACGGACCCAGCGAGGCGGGACCCCCGGAGATACTGCCGTTATCACCGGGACCACGGTCACGACACCGACCGTTGTTACTCCCTTAAAAGAGAGATCGAACGACTGATCCAGGCGGGTCACCTGGGGAACTTTGTCGCGAGAAGGCAGGTGGCGACAGGAGAGAGAGACCCCCCGGAGGAGGGGGGACGGGGTTCGCTGGCAAACCGCGATAAGGAGGAGCCCCGCCCCCCGAAGGCAGTCATGCGAATTGAGATGGTAATTGGAGGCCCAACCTCAATGGGACGGGCACCCGCAATCCTGGAGGCCGAGGCCCGACAGGTGATGATGGCGGGCGCCGGCCGGCGACCGAAGCGAAGGAAGATACCCCGACCCCCGATCACCTTTACCGAGGAGGACGGTCAGGAGGCATGGAGCCAGAACAATGACGCCCTCGTCATCGAGGCTCGGATTGGGGCGATTGACGTCGGCCGGCTCCTGATTGACACCGATAGCTCCTGTGACATCATGTTTCTGACAACAGTCGAGAAGATGGGGTGGGGGCGCGTAGACTTAGAGCCCTGTATGGGCCCTGTCGCTGGCTTCACCGGCCATGCGATCCCCACCGAGGGAACGATCACCCTGCCCATGACCCTGGGGGAGGAACCGATGGTCGTCACCAGGGAAGCGCAATTTGTCGTCGTCAACGTCGCCTCGGTGTATAACGGAATCATAGGGTGTCCATATATGACGGCCATCGAGGTGCTCCCCAGCCTGCAACATCAGACGATGAAGTTCCGGACCCCGCGGGGGGTGGGACAGGTGCGGGGAGCACTGGAGGTGCCCGGAGACCACAACCAGGCGCCATCCCTGCCCAGGAGCCCGAGGCGGCCCCTGACGGCTCTCATCCTTGACGAGAGGGAGGACTTCTGTGACCAGCGGCCGACCCCGGCAGAGGAAGTGGAGGAGGTCCCAGTGGCCTCGGACGAGGAAAAAACCGTCTCCGTCGGGACGAAACTCCCGTCCGCATTGAGGACGGCCCTCGTTGCCTTGCTCCGAGAAAACGCGGACATATTCGCGTGGTCACCCGCAGACATGCCCGGGGTGGACCAGAGAGTAATATCCCACAGGTTGAATGCAGACCCGGAAGCCCGACCTGTTCGACAGAAGAAGAGAAGTGCATGGGGCGAAAAGAAGAGGGCGGCCGAGGAAGAAGTAGAGCGACTCCTCGAGGCCAAATTTGTTCGGCCGGTGGACTACCCCGACTGGCTCGCCAACGTCGTTCTGGTGAAGAAGCCCAGTGGGAAGTGGCGCATGTGCGTCGACTTCACCGACCTCAACAAGGTATACCCGAAGGACAGATTCCCTCTACCCAGAATCGACCACTTGGTGGACCAGGCATCCGGCTATGAGTTGTTGAGCTTCATGGACGCCTTCTCGGGGTACAACCAGATACCGATGGAGGAGGAAGATGAGGAGAAGACATCGTTTGTCACTGATAAAGGCACCTTCTGTTACACCAAGATGCCATTCGGACTGAAGAACGCCGGGGCGACCTATCAACGAATGGTTGACCGAATATTCGGCCCTCAGGTGGGGCGAAACCTGGAGGTCTACATCGACGACATGCTGGTAAAGAGCGGAAGGGCCCCCGACCACCTCACAGACCTGCAGGAAACCTTCCATAGGGTCTGCCGGTACAACATGAGGCTAAACCCCGCGAAGTGTATCTTTGGCGTGCAATCGGGAAAATTCCTGGGCTTCATGATAACGAAGCGGGGAATCGAGGTGAACCCCGACAAGGTGACGTCCCTCATCGGTATGACGGAGCCCCAGACGATCCGGGACTTGCTGTGACTGAACGGCCGGATCGCTGCTTTGGGGCGATTCTTGTCGAAATCGGCGGAGAAATCGCTCCCTTTCTTCAGGGTCTTGCGCACATCCTTGGGCGAAGCTAAAGATCAAAGGAAGGTGATCCCGTGGGATGACGACTGTGCCCGGGCGTTCGCGGAGCTGAGAGCATACCTACAGAGCCCACCGCTCCTCGCGCGGCCGGAGGAGGGCGAACCCCTGGGGTTGTACCTGGCGACCACCGAGGGGGCCGTTAGCTCCGTCCTGATCAAGGAGGAAGGAGGAGTGCAACGCCCCGTTTACTATGCCAGCCGGATCCTCCGGGAGGCGGAGACTCGTTACAGCCCTATCTAAAAAGCCGCCTACTTCCTAGTCACCACGGCCCGGAAGCTCCGACCCTACTTCCAGGCCCACCCCATAATCGTCCACACCGACATGCCCCTCGAAAAGAACCTGAAAAGGCTGGAGCGGTCGGGGAGGATGCTCAATTGGAGTGTCGAGCTCAGCGAGTTCGACATAACGTACAAAGCCCGGACGGCAATCAAGGCCCAAGCGCTGGCCGACTTCATGGTGGAATGCACAACGGAAGTCCCACCGGGGGACCGGACGGAGCTCCCATCGGTGACCATGTCCCCGCGGAGGATCGAGGTGGGTGAACCCTCAGCACCCTCCCCGACGACAGTGGGCAAATTATGGACCATCCACGTCGACGGCTCCGCAACAGGCTCTGGGACAGGAGCAGGTATAGTCATTCAAACCCCGGATGGATGTTCGCTGGAGTACGCCCTGCGCTTCAGCTTCCCGGCCACCAACAATGTCGCGGAATATGAAGCCGCGGTTAACGGGTTGAAGCTCGCTAGGGCGGTGGGGGCGACGAACGTGTTGCTCCTGAGTGACTCCCGCCTCGTCATCCAACAGATCCTGGGGGGCTTCGATGCCCGAGAGGAAACAATGAAGCGATACCTAAATCGCATCCAGATCGAACTCCGAAAGTTCAAGAAGGCGGACATCCAACACCTACCCCGCTCCAGCAACCTCCGGGCGGATGCCCTGTCCAAGCTGGCTTCCTCTTCGGCGGCCGAGATCGGGAAGGCAATCTACGTGGAAAGCCTGGCGACACCAACCATCGACGAGGGAGAACTGATGTGCGCGGACACGAGGACGTCATGGATGACCCCCATAATGAAGTACCTAGAGACGGGCGAGCTACCCGAGGAACGGATGCTGGCAAAACAGGTGGAAAGGCGGGCCCTTTCATTCGTACTTCTCGACGGAGTGCTGTACCACCGCCGCCGAGCCAATTTCGACGTCCTGCCCTACCTGAAATGCTTGGGCCCGGAGCAGGCTGAGCAAGTCATCCGCGAGGTGCATTAAGGCTTTTGCGGAAACCACCATGGCGGGCGCACCATCGCCCACAAAGTAATGCGCCAAGGATACTACTGGCCGACGATGATCCGGGATGCGGTACAGTACGTCAAGAAGTGCGAGGCATGCCAGAAGTTCTGCCGGCGGACGACTGCACCCCCGGCCAACCTAATGCCCATCTTGAGCCCGATCCCCTTCACCAAGTGGGGGCTCGACATCCTGGGGCCATTCCCAAAGGCCTCCGGGGGAAGGAAATACCTAGTCGTCGCCGTGGATTACTTCACAAAATGGATCGAAGCAGAGCCGCTGGCGCGAATCGCGTGGACGGATATGAAGGGCTTCATCTGGCAATCCATCATATGCCGCTTTGGGATTCCCCGCTCCATTGTCACGGATAACGGAAAGCAGTTCGATTGCGAGGGCTTCCGCGACTTCTGCTCGGGCTGGGGAATCAAACTCCAATTCACGTCAGTCGCCCACCCACAGTGCAACGGAATGGCGGAGGCCGCGAATAAATGTATCCTGAACCCGATGAAGAAGAAGGTGGACGCCGCTTTGGGGGCTTGGGTCGACGAGCTGCCGGGGATCCTGTGGTCTTATCGTACCACCCACAAGGCCTCGACTGGGGAAAGCCCCTTCGTGCTAGCATACGGATCGGAGGCGGTCGTTCCCGTGGAAATCGGCGAGGAGACACTCCGGCTAAAGCTCTTCGACAAAGACACCAACGGAGAAGGACTCGGTCTCAGTTTGGAGTTGATAGACGAGGTGCGAGACCGGGCCTTGACTAGCCTCGTCAAGCACAGCCAAAGGATGGCACGGTATTACGACTCCCGGGTGAAACCGCGGACCTTCAGGATCGGCGATTTGGTCCTCCGAGATGCCACCTTCCGCCCCGAGACTGCAAAGCGGGGAAAGCTGGCCGCTAAATTGGAAGGACCCTACACGGTCATCGACATTGTCGGGCCGGCCACGTACTCCTGGCTACCCCCGAAGGGAGCGAACTGGCCCACCCTTGGAACGTAAGACATCTGCTGAAATTCTACTAATAGTTGTGAGTTTTTCTTTTCTTATACGCAGTGTACATATCCATCCGTTCTTCCCAATATGGTTATTCCTGCACAATTTTTGCAGTTCGATAAAACTCCGAACCTCTGGGGCAGGGCCAACCCTAGCCACCCAAACCAGAGAAGGGCACGGGCCGGGCTACGCGCCCGCTCCCCCCCTCAAGACCTCTGGGGCAGGGCCAACCCTAGCCACCCAAACCAGAGAAGGGCACGGGCCGGGCTACGCACCCGCTCCCCCCCTCAAGACCTCTGGGGCAGGGCCAACCCTAGCCACCCAAACCAGAGGTGGGCACGGGCCGTGCTACGCGCCCGCTCCCCCCCTCCAGACCTCTGGGGCAGGGCCAACCCTAGCCACCCAAACCAGAGAAGGGCACGGGCCGGGCTACACGCCCGCTCCCCCCTCCAGACCTCTGGGGCAGGGCCAACCCTAGCCACCCAAACAAGAGAAGGGCACGGGCCGGGCTACGCGCCCGCTCCCCCCCTCCAGACCTCTGGGGCAGGGCCAACCCTAGCCACCCAAACCAGAGAAGGGCACGAGCCGGGCTACGCGCCCGCTCCCCCCCTCAAGACCTCTGGGGCAGGGCCAACCCTAGCGACCCAAACCAGAGAAGGGCACAGGCCGGGCTACGCGCCCGCTCCCCCCTCCAGACCTCTGGGGCAGGGCCAACCCTAGCCACCCAAACTAGAGAAGGGCACAGGCCGGGCTACGCGCCCGCTCCCCCCCTCCAGACCTCTGGGGCAGGGCCAACCCTAGCCACCCAAACCAGAGAAGGGCACGGGCCGGGCTATGCGCCCGCTCCCCCCCTCAAGACCTCTGGGGCAGGGCCAACCCTAGCCACCCAAACCAGAGGTGGGCACGGGCCGGGCTACGCGCCCGCTCCCCCCCCTCCAGACCTCTGGGGCAGGGCCAACCCTAGCCACCCAAACCAGAGAAGGGCACGGGCCGGGCTACGCGCCCGCTCCCCCCCTCCAGACCTCTGGGGCAGGGCCAACCATAGCCACCCAAACCAGAGAAGGACACGGGCCGGGCTGTTGGATATGGAAGACGTTTGTACACCCTTGTGGGGGATGTACGAGGGAATACGGACCTCGAACGTCGCGTACACGAAGTCGTGTACAAAGGGAATCTGTTCCCTTGCAGAGAGGATCTCTGGATGAGTGGGAAAGTCGCATTATATATGCATAAGTGCATGCGACATATGGCTTATAAAGGGGGAATATCTTAAGCTTATGTTGTACCATGCATATGGTACAACTTAAGCTTATAATGTGCCATTTATCATGGTACACCTTAATTAAGTTGTTCCAAAGGAACAACTTACCCTAAAATAACTACCTTGGGGGCTATAAATAAGACCCAAGGGTAAGCCATTTCTTACACCTTTTGCATGAAATTCATGCATGCATCTTCATCCTAGCGAAGCTCTGCAGAAATCCTTTCTCTTCCTCTTTCCAAGTTCTTAATCTAAAATAGAGATTTAGATTGTGGATTAGTAGCCTTACTCCATTCGTGAGAAGACTCGATCCGTCGTGGCGAATCCGAAGGCAAAGTTCCGAGACTACCGTTCCGCATACGCAAGCGTAAGTCTCAACTTTAATTATCGATCCTAACTCTGTTTTGGACAGGTTCCTACATTGGTATCAGAGCCATATGGGTTCGCCCCGGTCAAACCACCACCCCGTCGAAACTATGAACGAGTCGTTGTCTTTTTCACGAATGGGTCTCCTACTATTACGGATATAGTAGGAACGCTTCGTGACGGAGAGAACGCAGCGGTTGTTCTTTTCACGTTAGGGTCTCCTATCATTACGGATATGGTAGGAACTCTCCGTGACGGGAAGAACCGACCGTTCACATAGTAAGTTATTTTTCATTTTTGGCACACGGCCATTAGGAAATAACTAATTTCTCGACGAACGGGTGCTTCATCGACGAACGGGTGCTTCATCGAGGAAGATGATGGTAGTTATTTCCATCGGGTAAGAGGAAATTTGGTGCATGTGCACCATGGCCAAATGGGCTATGAAGGCAATGCACCCCCCCTCATCAAGCGGAGGGGGTTGGCTACGGCCATTAACCACCGGCGACCACCCCATCAAGGGGGAGGAATAAGTGCGGCAACCCCATTCAAAGGGGGTGGCCGGCCATGGCCAAAGGGGCCATGGCCGGCCAACGCCGAATGGCCTTGGCCATGACCGGCCATGGCCAAGCCATGGCCGGCCATGGCCAGGCCGGCAGTGGCCGGCCTTGGCCAAGGCCTGCCGGCCAGGCCGGCCCTGGCAGTGGCCAGGGCCGGCCCTGGCGGGCCTGCCGGCCCTGGCCGGCCTGCCGGCCCTGGCAGTGGCCAGGGCCGGCGCCCTGGCCTCAGGCCAGGGCAGGAGCCCTGGCCCCGGCCAGGGGCCAGGCCGCCCTGGCAGAGGCCAGGGCAGCGCCCTGGCCTCAGGCCAGGGCCTGGCCGAGGCCAGGGCAGGAGCCCTGGCCCCGGCCAGTGGCCTGGCCGGCCGGCCCTGGCCGAGGGGGCCAGGGCCCTCTGGCCGGCCAGGGCAGAGGCCCTGGCCGGCCCTTGGCCAAGACCCGGCCAGGGCAGAGGCCCTGGCCGGGAAGAAGTTGCTTTCGAAAATTGGTCGACCAATTTTGTGTTTTTGGTCGACCAATCTGGCAGAAGGTCTGAGTCGACTGCAAACTTGCCTACTGACCCATACGGGGTGACAAAAGGCATTGGCCAAACTCGAATGTGCCGATTAGCCCATACGGGGCTAACCACAGTGCCGACTAGTTCATACGGAACTAACGTTTTTAATGAAGTTTTTTTTAATTGGGCTCTACTCCTTGGAGATTAGCCATGTCATTGTGCTCTACTCTACGGAGATTAGCCAATGTACTTGTGACGTTGTGCTCTACTCTACGGAGACTAGCCAACGTGCTTTCAAATTTTTGGAAAAAGATGTTTTTCAAATAGGTTATGTCCCGTCCTTAAATCGGGATAGCGCAATTTAGAATTCCAAGTCCTACCACGATCCGACCATGGTTATCTAACCCATGGGTGTGTAGAACAGGTCTCGTGGCTTGGCAATTGTTGCGTTAAAATTCTTTGCGCTAATTCTCACCTATTCTATTTTGAAAGATATGTTTTTCAAAGTAATTTTCCGCTGCTAATACCATACGGGTATTATTTCTGATTTCTTTTTACTTAAGATAAGTAAGAGGGATACTTTGAAAGTTACTTCTAGATGGTAGTTGGGAACGTAGTGAACTTCTCGATTCTAGAGTAACATTTCAACGCATCCAAGGAACTTATCAAGTGTTTAAAGAATCAAAACTTTATGCATTGAATTTTGATCGTGTTTTTTCATTTTCTTTGCAGTTTTTTGAATCGAATATGTCTACCGCTTCTAAGAATATTGTCGCAGAGCTTAACAAAGGTGAAAAGCTCAACGGCGACAATTATAAAGTTTGGTCAATTAAAATCCAATATGTTTTGGAGGAGCAAGAAGTGCTCGAAACACTCCAAAACATAATGGTAGAACCTGAGTTGGGCAATACGGCCCAACACAAGAGGGACCGGGAAGCTTATGACACTTGGACTCGAAAGAACAAAATAGCACGCATTACGTTACTGTCCGCGATGGACAATGACATAATGCGTCTATTTCAGGAATTCGATCTAGCCAAAGACATATGGTCTGAGCTAGAAGTAAAGTTTGGTGGAACTTCGGTTACCAAACTCCGCTCCTTGAATATTCAATTTGATTCGTACAAAATGCGGCGAGATCATTCTATGAAAAAGCATCTCCGCCACATGGCGAATCTAATATCTGAATTAAAGGATGCGGTTGTTACGCTGTCTGACGAACAGCAGATCCAAGCAGTCATTCGTTCACTCCCAGATAGCTGGGATAACATGAAAATGCACCTCACTCATAATGAGTGCATTAAAACTTTAAGCGATGTTTCGAAACACCTCGAACTCGAGGAAGAGCGGATTCAAGCCGCAAAACCAAGTGCAGAAGTGCACGTGGCCGCTAATTCCTCACATGGAGAAAATAAGCGAAAACGCTTAAGGTTTGTGAACGAACGAAAGCAAGAACCGGAAACCTCAAAGAAGACTAAGAACAAAAAGTGACAAAAGAATGTGCACTCAAAGAAGAAAAACTTGAAGAAGATCAAGTGCTTTAAGTGCAACAAGTACGGTCACTTCGCCCGTAAGTGTACGGATGGAAGTGATAAGGTAACTTGTAGGGCTAGTTACATATGTGTTTCTAGTTCCATGTTTCTTGCTGAATCTAACTATTTTTGGTTGATTGATTCAGGGGCCACAGACCACGTTGCGAAGGACAGAAGGTTCTTCGTAGAGTATCGAAGGATAACTCAAGGAACAAAGTGGATATACGTCGGCAACAACACTCGTGTTGAAGTCAAAAGCGTCGGAACATGTAAGCTAGTTCTCGACAACGGCCGGACATTATTATTGCACAACGTCCTCTTTGCTCCAGATATTAGAAGAAATATCATATCCGTGGTCATGTTAATGTCTTTAGATTATGAGTGGAGGTTCTATAAACAATCTGTTGACCTTGTTTGTAATAATTCTTTGATTGGTTCTGGTAATGTTTGTAATGGATTAATTGTATTAAACACAATGTATGATGATTCTTCTTCCATTAATGAAAGTTTTCATTTGACAAATGCTTCTAACTCTAATTCTGAGATCATTTGTTGGCATGCAAGACTTGGTCATATTGGACCAACTAGAATGGATAGACTTGCCAAAAGTGGCTTGCTGTCTAATGTTTCAAAAGTTGAAATGTCGACTTGCGAACATTGTCTTGTAGGGAAAACTTGTCGCAAGCCGTTTGGAACTGGCACAAGGGCCGAAGTTCCATTACAGCTTATCCATTCGGACATTTGCGGTCCAATGAATGTTAAGACAAGACGCGGGAAGTCCTATTTCATCACATTCATTGATGACTTCACCCGTTTCGGACATATCTATTTGATATCCCACAAAAGTGAAGCTTTGGCTTGCTTTAAAAACTATATGAGTTTAGTGGAGAATCAATTAGATCGCAAGATTAAGTTTTTGCGAACCGATAGGGGCGGTGAATATCAATCAATAAGTTTTAAGGAACTTTGTGATGAAAAAGGCATAGTTCATCAAATAACTATGCCTTATACTCCGTAACAAAACGGTGTTGCGGAAAGAAGAAATAGGACATTGATGGAAATGGTCCGATCAATGATGTCTCAGGCAAATTTGCCTATCACCTTTTGGGGTGACGCATTATTGACGTCAGCATTCATCTTAAACTGTGTACCCTCGAAGTCGGTAAGTTCTACTCCTTATGAGTTGTGGAACAATAGAACTCCAGACTTAAACATTCTAAAACCTTGGGGTTGTGCCTCTTACGCACATTTATCCTCTCACAAATATGGCAAACTTGGGCCACGTGGGAGGAAGTGTATCTTCATCCGATACGCTGAAAACTCCAAAGGATATGTTTTCGTCGGTCAAGAGGACAATGGGGGTCTTATAGAATTCGAATCGAGGGATGTTGTCTTCTTGGAAAATGAGTTTCCAAGACAGGGTGAGATAAGTCAAGACTTATCCTTGTTTGAGACTTGGGATCAAGAAAGATCGGAACGTTCGAGTGGGAGAATTCTTGGTGAAGAAGAAAATACGTTTCAAACTTCACCAATGGATGATACGAACGATACCAATCCTATTCCGAGTGGGAGTGATGTCATTCCAAGTGGGAGTGATGTCATTCCAAGTGGGAGTGATCAAACTCAAACAAGACGTAGTAATCGAACGAGGCTAACACCTCTGAGATTTGAGGATGAATTTCCTCAAACATTCATGACATTACTACAAGATGATGACGAACCTGCAAATTTCAAACAGGCCGTCACATGCCCTGCTAAACATAAATGGATAGCGGCAATGGAAGAAGAACTTCAATCCATGAAAACAAACCAAGTCTGGGACTGGGTTGATTTACCTAAGGGACGTAGAGCCATTGGGAACAAGTGGGTTCTCAAAATCAAGCATAAGGCTGATGGCTCCATCGAGAAATATAAAGCTCACCTTGTTGCGAAAGGTTTCACGCAACAGGAAGGAATAGACTACGAAGAGACTTTCTCTCCTGTCGTGCGTTTTACCTCGATTCGCTTAATTCTGGCAATGGTGGCTTGTTTGGACCTCGAATTACATCAGATGGATGTAAAGACTGCCTTTCTTAACGGAGAACTAGATGAGGAGATCTACATGGAACAACCAAACGGGTTCGTACAAGAAGAAAACAAACATAAGGTTTGTAAACTTCGTAAATCCATATATGGTCTTAAACAATCCTCAAGGCAGTGGTATATGCGCTTTCAAGAAGTTGTTTTGTCGTATGGATTCTTCATGCTCGACGAAGACAACTGCGTATATATTAAGAGGATTAAAAACAAGTATGTAATTATGTCTCTTTATGTAGATGACATACTTATAGCCGGAAATGATAAGCGTCTTGTCATGGATATCAAAGCTTGGCTTTCATCCGTCTTTGAGATGAATGACATGGGTGAAGCTGCATATATCCTTGGGGTTAAGATCTCAAGGAATCGTTCCAAGAAACTTCTTTCTCTCTCTCAAGAGACATATATAAAGAAAGTTTTGGAACGGTTTAATATGCAGGACTGCAAGCCAATTGATACTCCAATAAGCAAAGGCGAGGGTCTATGTTTGGAAATGTGTCCCAAAGATCCAAAAGAAAGGAAAGCTATGGAAAAAGTTCCATACTCCAGTGCTGTCGGGAGTCTGATGTACGCTATGATGTGTACCAGACCAGACATTTGCTATGGTGTTGGTATGGTAAGCCGTTACCAATCCAACCCAGGACAGGCACACTGGAAAGCGTTGAAGAGGATATTAAGGTACCTCAAAGGGATTGCGGACTATGCGTTATGCTATCAAGGCAATACCTTGAGACTCGAAGGCTATACCGATGCTGATTGGGCGGGTGATCTCGACGAGCGAAGATCTACCTCAGGCTTTGTTTACTTGCTCGGGAATGGTGCAATATCCTGGAGCAGCAAGAAGCAAACCTGCATTGCCCTATCAACAATGGAAGCAGAATTCGTAGCATTCAGCATGGCGTCCAAGAAGCTGTTTGGCTTAGGAAATTCTTAGACAGGCTGACGAATGCCACTGACTCAAGCACTGTTCCTATATACAGTGATAGTCAAGCTTCGATTGCCTACGTCAAAGATCCTAAATTTCATTGTAAGACCAAACACATTGACATTCGATTCAAGTTTGCAAAAGACTATGACAAACGGAAGGAAGTAGACATTGGATACATATCCACGCATGAGATGATAGCGGATCCCCTTACGAAGGCGATCCCCAGAGATGTGTTCTACAAACACTTATCATCTATGGGAATGCGTAGGTGCTGAGCTGTATCTTGTAATATTTCCCATGTCTATAGAAGATCAAAGTTTAATAAAAGAAAGAAGTTCTTTTATATATTGCATACAAGTTTCTTACAAATAATTTTACGTACATTTGTGTTTAAGTCTCAGCTATTTTATTGTGTGTATGTCGGACAGATTAAGGTTGGCTCTCTCACATGAGCAACCGCCTTATCTTATCAGATGGATAAGATAGAGATGAGACTAGTTTAAAGTCAAAATCATTAACTGATTTAGAGTCATGACTTAAACAAGATAGTCGAATAAAAGATCTGCATCATATGGATGCTTACAAAAGATCTGAGATCTGTATCACAAGGATATTTGAAAGAGATCTCGTAGGATTTTTTTTAAAATCCTATCTGTCTTATGCAGGATGAGAGTCCGTGAATATTTGACGAGTAGTAAGGGGACTCAAAAAGATAGGCACAGTGGTGTCTGATCTTTTCATCCGTACAACATCATTAAGACATACTCTCCCTGGGAAAGGAGTGATGTTGTAATACGTGTTCATACCACGTATGCATTTCGACCACTGAGTTTGTAGCAATAGTGTTTGCTATTATGTGAGACTCAAAGGCCATACGGGTCTTAACTCTTACCCTCAAGGACTCCAATTGGTTCCTTTAGATTTGACGAGATGATCGCTATCTTAGCGTGTTACTAATGGGCTATGGTAATTCGGCTCGGCGGGGCACGTTAGAAAAGCGAATCAAGTCAAGATCAGAAGGTTCGCAAGAAGAGGAAGATTGATTTCATATTCGCATTTGGACTTTAGTGATTCAAAGCTGGCCAGCCAATTGTAATCCAGATGGGATTCAATTGTTGAATATAAAGTACAAGAAATGTGAAGAAATAATCTAGGGTAAAGCATGCGTTGAACTACTCAACTTTGCACCTTCGAGGTCGTTGTGTATCTCTAACAAGTGCACAACAACAGACTCTACGCGCATGACGGTCGCACGGTCTATTTCTCGGTATGATAGATGAAAGAACTAAGGGAAAGATGTTCTCTTACAATCCCCTCAAGTGTGAGTGGGAGATGTTGGATATGGAAGACGTTTGTACACCCTTGTGGGGGATGTACGAGGGAATACGGACCTTGAACGTCGCGTACACGAAGTCGTGTACAAAGGGAATCTGTTCCCTTGCGGAGAGGATCTCTGGATGAGTGGGAAAGTCGCATTATATGTGCATAAGTGCATGCGACATATGGCTTATAAAGGGGGAATATCTTAAGCTTATGTTGTACCATGCATATGGTACAACTTAAGCTTATAATGTGCCATGTATCATGGTACACCTTAATTAAGTTGTTCCAAAGGAACAACTTACCCTAAAATAACTACCTTGGGGGCTATAAATAAGACCCGAGGGTAAGCCATTTCTTACACCTTTTGCACGAAATTCATGCATGCATCTTCATCCTAGCGAAGCTCTGCAGAAATCCTTTCTCT
>JAULAV010001176.1:24441-40879 GCA_030789695.1 Scilla litardierei
GGCCAGGGCCTGGCCGAGGCCAGGGCAAGAGCCCTGGCCCCGGCCAACGGCCAGGCCGCCCTGGCAGAGGCCAGGGCAGCGCCCTGGCCTCAGGCCAGGGGCCTGGCCGCCCTGGCAGAGGCCAGGGCAGCGCCCTGGCCTCAGGCCAGGGCCTGGCCGAGGCCAGGGCAGGAGCCCTGGCCCCGGCCAGTGGCCTGGTCGGCCCTGGCCGAGGGGGCCAGGGCCCTCTGGCTGGCCAGGGCAGAGGCCCTGGCCGGCCCTTGGCCAAGCCCCGGCCAGGGCAGAGGCCCTGGCCGGGAAGAAGTTGCTTTCGAAAATTGGTCGACCAATTTTGTGTTTTTGGTCGACCAATCTGGCAGAAGGTCTGAGTCGACTGCAAACTTGCCTACTGACCCATACGGGGTGACAAAAGGCATTGGCCAAACACGAACGTGCCGATTAGCCCATACGGGGCTAACCACAGTGCCGACTAGTTCATACGGAACTAACGTTTTTGATGAAGTTTTTTTTAATTGGGCTCTACTCCTTGAAGATTAGCCATAGTGCTCTACTTCATGCGAGATTAGCCATGTCATTGTGCTCTACTCTACGGAGATTAGCCAATGTACTTGTGACGTTGTGCTCTACTCTACGGAGACTAGCCAACGTGCTTTCAAATTTTTGGAAAAAGATGTTTTTTCAAATAGGTTATGTCCCGTCCTTAAATCGGGATAGCGCAATTTAGAATTCCAAGTCCTACCACGATCCGGCCATGGTTATCTAACCCATGGGTGTGTAGAACAGGTCTCGTGGCTTGGCAATTGTTGCGTTAAAATTCTTTGCGCTAATTCTCACCTATTCTATTTTGAAAGATATGTTTTTCAAAGTAATTTTCCGCTGCTAATACCATACGGGTATTATTTCTGATTTCTTTTTACTTAAGATAAGTAAGAGGGATACTTTGAAAGTTACTTCTAGATGGTAGTTGGGAACGTAGTGAACTTCTCGATTCTAGAGTAACATTTCAACGCATCCAAGGAACTTATCAAGTGTTTAAAGAATCGAAACTTTATGCTTTGAATTTTGATCGTGTTTTTTCATTTTCTTTGCAGTTTTTTGAATCGAATATGTCTACCGCTTCTAAGAATATTGTCGCAGAGCTTAACAAAGGTGAAAAGCTCAACGGCGACAATTATAAACTTTGGTCAATTAAAATCCAATATGTTTTGGAGGAGCAAGATGTGCTCGAAACACTCCAAAACATAATGGTAGAACCTGAGTTGGGCAATACGGCCCAACACAAGAGGGACCGGGAAGCTTATGACACTTGGACTCGAAAGAACAAAATAGCACGCATTACGTTATTGTCCGCGATGGACAATGACATAATGCGTCTATTTCGGGAATTCGATCTAGCCAAAGACATATGGTCTGAGCTAGAAGTAAAGTTTGGTGGAACTTCGGTTACCAAACTCCGCTCCTTGAATATTCAATTTGATTCGTACAAAATGCGGCGAGATCATTCTATGAAAAAGCATCTCCGCCACATGGCGAATCTAATATCTGAATTAAAGGATGCGGGTGTTACGCTGTCTGACGAACAGCAGATCCAAGCAGTCATTCGTTCACTCCCAGATAGCTGGGATAACATGAAAATGCACCTCACTCATAATGAGTGCATTAAAACTTTAAGCGATGTTTCGAAACACCTCGAACTCGAGGAAGAGCGGATTCAAGCCGCAAAACCAAGTGCAGAAGTGCACGTGGCCGCTAGTTCCTCACATGGAGGAAATAAGCGGAAACGCTTAAGGTTTGTGAACGAACGAAAGCAAGAACCGGAAACCTCAAAGAAGACTAAGAACAAAAAGTGGCAAAAGAATGTGCACTCAAAGAAGAAAAACTTGAAGAAGATCAAGTGCTTTAAGTGCAACAAGTACGGTCACTTCGCCCGTAAGTGTACGGATGGAAGTGATAAGGTAACTTGTAGGGCTAGTTACATATGTGTTTCTAGTTCCATGTTTCTTGCTGAATCTAACTATTTTTGGTTGATTGATTCAGGGGCCACAGACCACGTTGCGAAGGACAGAAGGTTCTTCGTAGAGTATCGAAGGATAACTCAAGGAACAAAGTGGATATACGTCGGCAACAACACTCGTGTTGAAGTCAAAGGCGTCGGAACATGTAAGCTAGTTCTCGACAACGGCCGGACATTATTATTGCACGACGTCCTCTTTGCTCCAGATATTAGAAGGAATATCGTTTCCGTGGTCATGTTAATGTCTTTAGATTATGAGTGGAGGTTCTATAAACAATATGTTGACCTTGTTTGTAATAATTCTTTGATTGGTTCTGGTAATGTTTGTAATGGATTAATTGTTTTAAATACAATGTATGATGATTCTTCTTCCATTAATGAAAGTTTCCATTTGACAAATGCTTCTAACTCTGAGTCTAAGATCATTTGTTGGCATGCAAGACTTGGTCATATTGGACCAACTAGAATGGATAGACTTGCCAAAAGTGGCTTGCTATCTAATGTTTCAAAAGTTGAAATGTCAACTTGCGAACATTGTCTTGTAGGGAAAACTTGTCGCAAGCCGTTTGGAACTGGCACAAGGGCCGAAGTTCCATTACAGCTTATCCATTCGGACATTTGCGGTCCAATGAATGTTAAGACAAGACGCGGGAAGTCCTATTTCATCACAATCATTGATGACTTCACCCGTTTCGGACATATCTATTTGATATCCCACAAAAGTGAAGCTTTGGCTTGCTTTAAAAACTATATGAGTTTAGTGGAGAATCAATTAGATCGCAAGATTAAGGTTTTGCGAACCGATAGGGGTGGTGAATATCAATCAATAAGTTTTAAGGAACTTTGTGATGAAAAAGGCATAGTACATCAGGTAACTATGCCTTACACTCCACAACAAAACGGTGTTGCGGAAAGAAGAAATAGGACATTGATGGAAATGGTCCGATCAATGATGTCTCAGGCAAATTTGCCTATCACCTTTTGGGGTGACGCATTATTGACGGCAGCATTCATCTTAAACCGTGTACCCTCGAAGTCGGTAAGTTCTACTCCTTATGAGTTGTGGAACAATAGAACTCCAGACTTAAACATTCTAAAAACTTGGGGTTGTGCCTCTTACGCACATTTATCCTCTCACAAATATGGCAAACTTGGGCCACGTGGGAGGAAGTGTATCTTCATCCGATACGCTGAAAACTCCAAAGGATATGTTTTGGTCGGTCAAGAGGACAATGGGGGTCTTATAGAATTCGAATCGAGGGATGTTGTCTTCTTGGAAAATGAGTTTCCAAGACAGGGTGAGATAAGTCAAGACTTATCCTTGTTTGAGACTTGGGATCAAGAAAGATCGGAACGTTCGAGTGGGAGAATTCTTGGTGAAGAAGAAAATACGTTTCAAACTTCACCAATGGATGATACGAACGATACCAATCCTATTCCGAGTGGGAGTGATATTATTCCAAGTGGGAGTGATGTCATTCCAAGTGGGAGTGATCAAACTCAAACAAGACGTAGTAATCGAACGAGGCTAACACCTCTGAGATTTGAGGATGAATTTCCTCAAACATTCATGACATTACTACAAGATGATGACGAACCTGCAAATTTCAAACAGGCCGTCACATGCCCTGCTAAAGATAAATGGATAGCGGCAATGGAAGAAGAACTTCAATCCATGAAAACAAACCAAGTCTGGGACTTGGTTGATTTACCTAAGGGACGTAGAGCCATTGGGAACAAGTGGGTTCTCAAAATCAAGCATAAGGCTGATGGCTCCATCGAGAAATATAAAGCTCGCCTTGTTGCGAAAGGTTTCACGCAACAGGAAGGAATAGACTACGAAGAGACTTTCTCTCCTGTCGTGCGTTTTACCTCCATTCGCTTAATTCTGGCAATGGTGGCTTGTTTGGACCTCGAGTTACATCAGATGGATGTAAAGACTGCTTTTCTTAACGGAGAACTAGATGAGGAGATCTACATGGAACAACCAAACGGGTTCGTACAAGAAGAAAACAAACATAAGGTTTGTAAACTTCGTAAATCCATATATGGTCTTAAACAATCCTCAAGGCAGTGGTATATGCGCTTTCAAGAAGTCGTTTTGTCGTATGGTTTCTCCATGCTCGACGAAGACAACTGCGTATATATTAAGAGGATTAAAAACAAGTATGTAATTATGTCTCTTTATGTAGATGACATACTTATAGCCGGAAATGATAAGCGTCTTATCTTGGATATCAAAGCTTGGCTTTCATCCGTCTTTGAGATGAAAGACATGGGTGAAGCTGCATATATCCTTGGGGTTAAAATCTCAAGGAATCGTTCAAAGAAACTTCTTTCTCTCTCTCAAGAGACATATATAAAGAAAGTTTTAGAACGGTTTAATATGCAGGACTGCAAGCCAATTGATACTCCAATAAGCAAAGGCGAGGGTCTATGTTTGGAGATGTGTCCCAAAGATCCAAAAGAAAAGAAAGCTATGGAAAAAGTTCCATACTCCAGTGCTGTCGGGAGTCTGATGTACGCCATGATGTGTACCAGACCAGACATTTGCTATGCTGTTGGTATGGTAAGCCGTTACCAATCCAACCCAGGACAAGCACACTGGAAAGCGGTTAAGAGGATATTAAGATACCTCAAAGGGACTGCAGACTATGCGTTATGCTATCAAGGCAATACCTTGAGACTCGAAGGCTATACCGATGCTGATTGGGCGGGTGATCTCGACGAGCGAAGATCTACCTCAGGCTTTGTTTACTTGCTCGGGAATGGTGCAATATCCTGGAGCAGCAAGAAACAAACCTGCATCGCTCTATCAACCATGGAAGCCGAATTCGTAGCATTCAGCATGGCGGTCCAAGAAGCTGTTTGGCTTAGGAAATTCTTAGACAGGCTGACGAATGCCACTGACACAAGCACTGTTCCTATATACAGTGATAGTCAAGCTTCGATTGCCTACGTCAAAGATCCTAAATTTCATTGTAAGACCAAACACATTGACATTCGATTCAAGTTTGTGAAGGACTATGACAAACGGAAGGAAGTAGACATAGGATACATATCCACGCATGAGATGATAGCGGATCCCCTTACCAAGGCGATCCCCAGAGATGTGTTCTACAAACACTTATCATCTATGGGAATGCGTAGGTGCTGAGCTGTATCTTGTAATATTTCCCATGTCTATAGAAGATCAAAGTTTAATAAAAGAAAGAAGTTCTTTTATATATTGCATACAAGTTTCTTACAAATGATTTTAAACATTTGTGTTTGAGTCTCAGCTATTTTATTGTGTGTATGTCGGACAGATTAAGGTTGGCTCTCTCACATGAGCAACCGCCTTATCTTATCAGATGGATAAGATGGAGATGAGACTAGTTTAAAGTCAAAATCATTAGACAAATGATTTAGAGTCGTGACTTAAACAAGATAGTCGAATAAAAGATCTGCATCATACGGATGCTTACAAAAGATCTGAGATCTGTATCACAAGGATATAAAGATCTCATTGGATTTTTTAAATTCTATCTGTCTTATGCAGGATGAGAGTCCGTGAATATTTCACGAGTAGTAAGGGGACTCAAAAAGATAGGCACTGTGGTGCCTGATCTTTCATCCGTACAACATCATTAAGACATACTCTCCCTGGGAAAGGAGTGATGTTGTAGTACGTGTTCATACCACGTATGCATTTAGACCACTGAGTTAGTAGCAATAGTGTTTGCTATTATGTGAGACTCAAAGGCCATACGGGTCTTAACTCTTACCCTCAAGGACTCCAATTGGTTCCTTTAGATTTGACGAGATGATCGCTATCTTAGCGTGTTACTAATGGGCTATGGTAATTCGGCTCGGCGGGGCACGTTAGAAAAGCGAATCAAGTCAAGATCAGAAGGTTCGCAAGAAAGAGGAAGATTGATTTCATATTCGCATTTGGACTTTAGTGATTCAAAGCTGGCCAGCCAATTGTAATCCAGATGGGATTCAATTGTTGAATATAAAGTACAAGAAATGTGAAGAAATAATCTAGGGTAAAGCATGCGTTGAACTACTCAACTTTGCACCTTCAAGGTCGTTGTGTATCTCTAACAAGTGCACAACAACGGACTCTACGCGCATGACGGTCGCACGGTCTATTTCTCGGTATGATAGATGAAAGAACTAAGGGAAAGACGTTCTCTTACAATCCCCTCAAGTGTGAGTGGGAGATGTTGGATATGGAAGACGTTTGTACACCCTTGTGGGGGATGTACGAGGGAATACGGACCTCGAACGTCGCATACACGAAGTCGTGTACAAAGGGAATCTGTTCCCTTGCGGAGAGGATCTCTGGATGAGTGGGAAAGTCGCATTATATATGCATAAGTGCATGCGACATATGGCTAATAAAGGGGGAATATCTTAAGCTTATGTTGTACCATGCATATGGTACAACTTAAGCTTATAATGTGCCATGTATCATGGTACACCTTAATTAAGTTGTTCCAAAGGAACAACTTACCCTAAAATAACTACCTTGGGGGCTATAAATAAGACCCAAGGGTAAGCCATTTCTTACACCTTTTGCATGAAATTCATGCATGCATCTTCATCCTAGCGAAGCTCTGCAGAAATCCTTTCTCTTCCTCTTTCCAAGTTCTTAATCTAAAATAGAGATTTAGATTGTGGATTAGTAGCCTTACTCCGTTCGTGAGAAGACTCGATCCGTCGTGGCGAACCCGAAGGCAAAGTTCCGAGACTACCGTTCCGCATACGCAAGCGTAAGTCTCAACTTTAATTATCGATCCTAACTCTGTTTTGGCAGGATCCTACAGGCGGGCGCCTCGGTCAGACACGGGGCGGAGCGGGGGCTTGGTGCGGGCGACAGAGCGGGGGCTTGCAGCGGTGCGGGTGCGGAGCGGAGCGGGGAAATCTCTCGGTCTGACCGAGCGATTCTCTCGGTCGGACACAGGGATGCGAGCGGGGCGATGCGGAGCGGCTGTGCGAAGCTTGGTGCGGGCGGAGCAGCGTCAGTACGGGGAAAATGGGCATGTTTCCTCGGTCGGTGTGGGGGAAGTTCGTCGCAACGTTGCGACGATTCGTCGCAACGTCAAATTTGGGTTTTGGAAGCGGCTAGGGTTATTTTCTTGAGAAAATAGGTCTTCCTAAAGGTTGTTTATATAGTGTAGAGGGGTTGACTAGGTCTAGGGCTAATCCTAATGAGATTAGGAGTTTAAAATAATTTAAAATTCAAATCTACTCTTCCTAATCACATAGGGATTGGGTGCGGCCAAGATAGGGGCTAAGATTTGGCTCAAAAATTATTTAAAACATTTGAAACTCAAATAAATTTTTATTGGTCAAAATTAATATAAAACCTAGCTTTTAAAAATATTTTAAACATTGCTAAAAATATAAAAGTGGTCAAATAAACTCCAAAAATTATAAAATAAATATCGGGGTGATCGTGGTGACAAAAGTGAGCTAACTAAGAAGACGGATCTCAATTTTGACGTCGGACGACGAAACTAAAAATAGAAACGTCTCCCGTCAAAAGTGAGAATCGCAACGTCTCATCGAATAAGATTAAATTGTGGGAAAACGACTCGAGAAACGTCGTTCCAAATTAGTGCCACAATTTACTACCCTCAGAGACGTTCACAACGGAATATCGCATCAAAGTGCTCACAAACAAACAAAGTCTAAAACAAACATGTGCACGGCCAAAAGCACGTGCACGAACAACGTACAACGAAAAGTGGTCGTTACAAATGTGAATATGAAATTAATCTTCCTCTTCTTGAGATCCTTTTGATCTTGACTTGACTCGCTTTTCTAACATGCCCTGCCGGACCGAATTGACCATAGTCCATAAGCAACATGCTAAGACAGCGATCACCCAGTCAAATCTAAAGGAACCAATTAGAGTCCATAAGGGTAAGAAGTTTAAGACCCATGTGGTCTTTGGGTCTCACATAATAGTAAACAAAATTACTATTCTATCCCAATGGCCAAATGCATACGTAGTATGAATACGTATTACAACATCACTCCTTTCCCAGGGAGCATATGTCTTAATGATGTTGTAAGGATGATGATCAGACACCCAATGTCTGACTTTGAGTCACATTTACTACTCATTAATTTCCTGGACCCACATCCCGCATAAGACAGATAAGATTTCAAAAATCCTCTTAGATCTTTTGTAAGCATCCATATGATGCAGATCTTTCATACGACCATTTTGTTTAAGTCATGACTCTAAATCATCCGTCTGACGATTTTGACTTTAAACAGGTCTCATCTTTATCTTATCTGTCTGACAAAATAAAGGCGGTTGCTCATGTGAGAGAGCCAACCTCAATCTGTCCGACATACTAGAAAATATATCTGAGAAAAAGAAATGTACACAAACATTTTCAAAAAAATCATATGCAATGTCGAAAAGAACTTATTCTTTTATTAAATTTGATCTTTCATAGACATGGGAATATACATTGATACAACTCAGCTCTTACGCAATCCTTGAGATGATAAGTGATTGTAAAACACATCTCTGGGGATCGCCTTCGTAAGCGGATCCGCTATCATCTCATGCGTAGATATGTACCTAATGTCTACCTTCTTGTTCTTATCATAGTCTTTTGCAAATTTGTAGCGGATATCAATGTGTTTGGTCTTACAATGGAATTTTGGATCTTTGACATAGGCTATAGATGCTTGACTGTCGCTGTATATTGGTACAACACCTGTGTCACTTGCATCAATTAGCTTGTCTAAGAACCTCCTAAGCAAAACAGCTTCTTGGACCACCATGCTAAATGCTACAAATTCGGCTTCCATAGTTGAAAGTGCGATGCAGGATTGCTTCTTGCTACTCCAGGATATTGCACCAGATCCGAGTAGAAAAACATGTCCTGAGGTCGATCGTCGCTCATCGAGATCACCCGCCCAATCAGCATCAGTGTAGCCTTTGAGCCTCAAGGCATCTCCTTGATAGCATAAAGCATAGTCCGCAGTCCCTTTAAGATACCGCATTATCCTCTTAATCGCTTTCCAGTGTGCTTGCCCTGGATTGGATTGGTAACGACTTACCATTCCAACGGCAAAACAGATGTCCGGTCTTGTACACATCATAGCGTACATAAGACTACCAACTGCACTGGAATATGGAACTTTTTCCATAATTTCCTTTTCTTTTTGGTTCTTTGGACACATTTTCAGACATAAATTATCGCATTTGCTTATAGGAGTATCAATGGACTTACAGTCCTGCATATTAAAACGTTCTAGAACCTTCTTTATATAAGTCTCTTGTGAAAGAGAAAGAAGTTTCTTCGAACGATTCCTTGAAATCTTAACTCCAAGGATATATGCGGCTTCTCCCATGTCGTTCATCTCAAATACTGATGAAAGCCAAGCCTTGATATCCATCACAAAGCCCTTGTCATTTCCGGCTATTAAAATGTCATCTACATATAGAGACATAATAACATACTTGCTTTTGATCCTCTTGATATATACACAGTTATCTTCATCAAGCATGGTAAAACCAATTGATAAGACAACTTCTTGAAATTGTATATACCATTGCCTCAAGGATTGTTTAAGACCATATATGGACTTACGAAGTTTACAAACCTTATGTTCGTTTCCTTCTTTTACAAACCCTGTTGGTTGTTCCATATAAATCTCCTCGTCCAATTCTCCATTGAGAAAGGCAGTCTTTACATCCATTTGATGTAATTCGAGGTCTAAGCAAGCCACCAAAGCCAGAATCAAGCGAATCGAGGTAAAACGAACAACAGGTGAGAAGGTCTCTTCGTAGTCTATCCCTTCCTGTTGCGTAAAACCTTTCGCGACAAGGCGAGCTTTATATCTGTCTATAGAACCATCAGCCTTATGCTTGATCTTAAGAACCCATTTGTTCCCAATAGCTCTATGTCCTCTGGGTAAGTCAACCAAGTCCCAGACTCGGTTAATTTTCATGGATTCTAATTCCTCCTTCATCGCATCCATCCATTTGTCTTTTGCAGGGCATGATATGGCCTGTTTGAAAGTAGCAGGCTTGTCATCTTCTTGTAGTAAAGTCACAAAGGTTTGTGGGAATTCATCCTCAAATCTTAGAGGAGCTAACCTTGTACGACTACTACATCGTATTTGAGATTCTTCAAGTCCGTATTGACTCGAATTTGGATCAATTCTAATAATACTCCCACTTGGAATGTGGTTAGAATTGCTCCCACTTGGATCATTATTCCAATAAGGAATAGGATTCGCATCATTCGTATCATCCATTGGTGAAGGATGAAACGTATTTTCGTCTTCACCTAGAATTCTCCCACTCGAATGAGGTAATCCTTCTTGATCATAAATCTCAAATAGAGATAAGTCCTGACTTATCTCGCCCTGTCTTGGAAACTCATTTTCCAAGAAAGTAACATCCCTCGATTCAAATTCAATCAGTCCTCCATTGTCTTCCTGACCAATGAAAACATAACCTTTGGAGTTTTCTGCGTATCGTATAAAGATACATTTCCTCCCACTTGGCCCAAGTTTTCCATACTTATGGGAGGAAATATGTGCATAGGATGCACACCCCCAAGGTTTTAAAATTCTTAAGTCAGGAGACCTTTGGTTCCACAACTCATAAGGAGTGGAGCTAACTGATTTCGAGGGTACGCGGTTCAAGATGAAAGCAGCCGTCAATAATGCATCACCCCAAAAGGTGATTGGCAAGTTAGCTTGCGCCATCATTGAACGGACCATTTCCATTAAAGTCATATTCCTCCTTTCAGCAACACCATTTTGTTGCAGAGTATAAGGCATAGTTATTTGATGAACTATACCCTTTTCATCACAAAGTTCCTTAAAACTTGCTGATTGATATTCACCGCCTCTATCGGTTCGCAAGACCTTAATCTTGCGATCTAATTGATTTTCCACTAAACTCATATAGTTTTTAAAGCAGGTTAATGCTTCACTTTTGTGGGATATCAAATAGATATGTCCGAATCGGGTGAAGTCATCAATAAAAGTGATGAAGTAGGACTTCCCGCATCTTGTCTTGACATTCATCGGACCACATATGTCCGAATGGATGAGCTGTAATGGAACCTCGGCCCTTGTGCCGGTTCCAAATGGCTTGCGACAAGATTTCCCTACAAGGCAATGTTCGCAAGTCGACATTTTGACCTTTGAAACATTGGATAGAAGGACACGTTTGGCAAGTCTATCTATACGTGTTGGTCTAATGTGACCAAGCCTTGCGTGCCAACAAATTACATCTGACTCATAAATCAAAGAATTTGTAACAAGGAAATTTTCATTAAAATTTGAGGAATCGTACATCGTATTTAATACAATGAATCCTTTAAAAACATACCTAGAACCAATTAAAGAATTATTACAAGACAGATCCACTTTACAATTATGAAAGAACCAACTATAACCAAGACCCATTAAGACGACCACAGATATGATATTCCTTCGAATATCCGGAGCGAAGAGAACACCATGAAGTAAGATAGTGCGGCCGTTGTCCAAGACGAGCTTTTATGTCCCAACGTCTTTCACTTCAACACGTGTGTTGTTTCCTACATATATCTACTTCGTTCCTTGGGGTATCCGGTGATACTCCACGAAGGATCGTCTGTCCCTTGCTATGTGGTCAGTGGCACCTGAATCAATTATCCAAAAGAGATTAGATTATACAAGGAATATTGAACTAGAAACACATATGTAACTAGTATTATTACAAGTTACCTTTTCACCTCCATCCGCACATGAACGGGTAAAGTGACCTAACTTGTTGCACTTGAAGCACTTGATCTTCTTAAAGTCCTTCTTCTTATGCCATTTCTTGTTCCCACCCTTTTGTTTGGGTTTCTTGGTAGACACTGGTTGCTTTTTATGGTCATGAGCAAACTTCGAGTGATGTTTACGTTTCTTTCCCCCGTGTGAGGAACTAGCAACCATGTGCACTTCTGTACTTGGCTTGGCGGCCGCAAGCCGCTCTTCCTCTAACTCGAGGTGCTTAGAAACATCGTTGAAGTTCTTGATGCTCTCATTATGAGTGAGATGCATCTTCATGTTGTCCCATTCGATTGGTAGGGAATGTATTGCTCATCAGTGATCATATGACATGCATCCTTTAACTCTGAAATAAGATTCTCCATGTGTCGCAGATGCATTCCCATGGAATGATCTGGACGTTTTTTGTACGAATCAAATTTTATAGTTAAAGAGCGAAGTTTGGTCACCGAGGTGCCACCAAACTTCTCCTCTAGCTTGGACCATATGTCCATAGCTAGGTCATATTCTCGGAAGATTCGCATTATGTCGTCGGCCATACTTGACAACAACGTAATGCGAGCAATTTTGTTCTTCCGAGACCAAGCATCAAAAGCTTCCTTATCTCTTCTGTGTTAGGCCGTAGTGCCTAACTCAGGTTCAATCATTATGTTCGTCAGAGTTTCGAGCACATCTTGCTCCTCTAGAACATATTGTATCTTCATGGACCACAGTTTGTAATTATCGTCGTTGAGTTTTTCACCTTTGTTCAACTCAGCGACGATGTTCTTAGTAGCAGAAGACATTTTAGCTTTAAAATGCTGCAAAATACATAAAAAGAGTTCGATCAAAACATTGCATAAATTTTACATTTGATAAGTTACTTTCGAAAAATATTGAAGATGTTGCTCTAGAATCGGAAAGGTCATTACGATTCCAATCACCATCTAGAACAACTTTCAATATTTCTACATCACTTATCAAACAATAGTACTCTTATAGTACTTGCAGCGGAAAAGCGATTTTGAAAACGTATTTTGCAAACGTATTTTGCAAACGAATTTTGCAGCGGGAGGTAGTGGCCTGCCCCGGCCATTGCCAGGGTCGAGCCGTGGCCGTGCCAAGGCCGGATTCCCCCCCCCCCCGTATGGATCCAAGCCCTCCCCCCTACAGGGGGCTTTGCCTCTGGCAACTGCCACCGACACCGTAGGGGCCGGCCATGTAGGTGGCCGAGGCCAAGGCCGCCGGCACCGTAGGGCTCCTCGGCCTGGCCATGTCCTCGGCCAGGGCCGGCCTGGCCTGGCCCTGGCCTCTGCCAGGGCCGGCCTGGCCCTGGCAGAGGCCAGGGCTCCCCTGGCCTTGGCCCTGGCCTTGTCCAGGGCCGACCTGGCCCTGGCCTCGGCCAGGGCACCCTCGGCCTGGCCCTGGCCTCGGCCTGGCCCTGGCCTCGGCCAGGGCCAGTCTTGGCCTTGGCAGAGGCCAGGGCGCCTTGGCCCTGGCCTCGGCCAGGGCCGGCCTTGGCCTGGCCCTGGCTGAGGCCCTGCCCGGCCAGGGCGCCTCGGCCTGGCCGAGGCCCTGGCCGGCCGGCCGGCCTCCTTGGAGTCCGACCACACACCCCCCCCCCCTATGGGGGGGTGGTCTTGGTTGTCATTGGCCGAAACCAACCCCTTCCCCAATGGGGAGGGGGTGCATAGCCACCATGACCCGCATGGCCATGGTGATCATGCACCAAAGAGATATGCTATTGCCATACTACATGGTGACAATTCACCATGCCCTTCCATGGCAATCTTCTTCTCCGATGAGAAGTTTTGTAACCACCATCTTCTCCGATGAGACACCCATTCATCGAGAAAGTGGTTATGCTTTAATGGCCGTGTGCCAAAAAAAATAACACACTTTCAAGGCCGCAAACTTTACGCTCTGCATGAAGAGAGTGCCCATTCTCTATTGAATGGAGACTCAGCATCCATGAGGAGTGCGATTTTGGCAAGATGAACGGTCAGTTCTTCCCATCACGGAGAGTTCCTGCCATATCCGTAATGGCAAAAGACCCTAACGTGAAAAGAACAACTTTTGCATTCTCTCCGTCACGATGCGCTCCTACCATATCCATAATGGAAGGAAACTCATTCGTGAAAGAGACAACGTGTCATTCATCAGTGAGACCGGGGCGAACCCGTGTGGCTCCGATACCAATGTAGGATCCCATCATAAGATGATAGAGGATCGAAAGAGAGAAGAGACTTACGTTAGCGTACGCTTCGGTATAGTCTCTGAACTTCGCCCTTGGATTCGCCACAACAGTCGGTACTTTGTCACAGAGGATCAAAGCAGCGTTTCACCGTCTAAATCTCTATTTGGAAGAAGAACTTAATGGAAGGGAGAAGAGGAAAAATAAGTTGCCTTATGCAAACTTATGGTATGAAGGATTAGCCTTAAAAGCCTTACCCTTGGGTCCTATTTATAGGCCAAGGGGGTAGTTATTGTAGGAAATAACTACTTATAAGCTTATTAGCATATATTAGCACCATTCCTTATCCTCTTCCTTATGCACTTATCAAGTGCCTTTATGCACTTATAAAGTGACTTTTTCCACTTATCGAGTGGTCCTTTTCATACATGAAAAGGTTCCCTTCGCACATGCTTTCATGCACACGACATCTGAGGTCCATAGACCCTCATACATCCCCCCACTGGTGTATACATGTCGTCCATATCCAACAACGACTCCCTGTGGTGTAGATCGACGATCGCCATCCAACACCCAAGGTTGATATCGAGCTCTCCAACCTCGAACGACCAACTCGACAGTCGCACTTAGGTCGATCGAAGGTCGTACCACCATCAACTACCATCAACCGACCCTGGTTCTTCCAAACAAGGGTCCCACTCTAATGGCTGACAGGGCTCCAGCTCAGCGCTTCGAGTCTCCATCGTCTTGACAATTATCCTGGTCAATTTTGGCCCTAACAGTTTGGCGCCATCTGTGGAAAACACGAGTTGATATCCCGATCGACTAACCGCTCGACCATGTCGACTCGCCCAACCTCATCCTCCGAGGTTGACGTAAGACCTCCCAGCATTGGGATCGTCAACATGATAATGGGAGGTCTTCCGCACCTGGAGTTATCAACCTCTCTCTAAAGCTCATATGCTGGGAGGTTTATGACCGGATCTGTGGGGAAAAAGCGCCCCAGCGACTCCACACCGCCTATCTCCTTCTTGGATGAAGACCTAGAAGGTGTGGAACTGCCGCACGATGATGCCGTGGTCATCATGACCACCATCAAATAGATCGCCGTGCAAAGGCTGCTTGTCGATACCAGAAGCTCGTGCGATATACTCTTCTTCACAACATTGGAGAGGATGAGAATGTCCTCCGTGGAGCTGACGCCTTGTACGGGACCCTTAGTGGGATTCACCGAGCATTCTGCCCTGATAGCGGGCATCATCACCCCACCGGTGACCCTCGGTACGTATCCTCGACAAATCACTTACCTAACCAGCTTCGTGGTAATGAAGATCAAATCGGCGTACAATGGGATCATCGAAAGACCGCTACTGAACGCCATCGAATCGACAGTCTCAAACAGATGATCAAGTTCCAGACCCCCAGGAGGAGGCTAACGCAACTGGCTCGCTCCCCGAGGCTATCCCCTCATACTCAACGAGCATTGACCCACCAAGCAGAACGAAAGACACAAGTGAAGATGAGGAAACCTGGATCGTTCAAGTCGACGGTCCGACCACACAAGCCGGGAGTGGGGCCGGAATAATCGTCCAAACATCCGCGGGTAAAATATTCGAATACGCCCTCCGTTTCAATTTCCAAACCACTGATAATGGTGCTGAATATGAAGCGGCCATCAACGGACTCCGACCGACTCGAGCCCAGGGGGCAAGAGTGGTCCCATTACTCAACGACTCCAGCCTCGTTGTCCATCAACTAAATGGGATCTTCGAAGCCTGCGACGATTCGATGCAAAGCTACATTCAAGTTGCTAAAGCAGAGCTCACCACTTTCGCACGCGTAGAAATCCATCACGTGCGAAGGTCGAAGAATCATCGGCCCGACGCCTTGTTAAAGCTTGCATCGTCCTCCCCTTCGGGACTCGGTCAGACCGTATACGTACAACGTCTACCCCATCCCAGTAAGCTGGCACAAGAACTTTTGAACCTCGATCAAGAGGTTATGTGGATAGATCCAACCATCTGCTACCTAAACACCGAGGAAAAGCCGACCGACCCAGTGGAGACACAAAATCTGGATAGGGAGGCCTACCAATTCGTCCTGCTAGATGGTTCATTGAACAAGAGACGATGGATCAGGTATGACATTTTCCCTTATCTTTCATGCTTAGCTTCGTAAGAAGCACACTACATGATCCAGGGGATCCACGAGGGCGACTGCGGAAACCATTGCAGAGGAAAATCCATTGCCTTAAAGGCCGTGAGACAAGGATATGTTTGGCCAACGATGTTCAAAGATGCCATCGAATACGTTCGATGATGCTCGATCTACCAAAGTTCTCAAAGATCAACTCGGCTCTACCGACTGATCTTATCCCCATCATCAGCCCAATTCCCTTCACCAAATGGGGACTGGATCTGCTTGGACCATTCAAACCAGCGAGTGGGCAACGGAGATAC
>JAULAV010001176.1:41379-63886 GCA_030789695.1 Scilla litardierei
CAATCAATTCCACATGATGATAGTGACGAGGACTTGGCTGCTGACATAATAATACCTTATTGGAACGCTTTTCCTGAGTGTCTACGACCCCTTATAGTGCACGTCGTAGATGTGAAAGCAGACGGAAACTGTGGGTATAGGGCTGTGGCAGCTCAGTTGGGACTGGGTGAGGACGAATGGAGGCAGGTGAAATATGACTTGCGAGAAGAGATGCAGAACCACGACAGCTTGTACCGATAACTTATGGGTGCCGTGGAATTTAAAAAGAATGTAGTGGCACTGGGCCATTTGTTAGACCATCCAAAAGCTAAATGGTGGATGCAGATGCCAGAAATGGCACATGTCATTGCCTCATGCTACGACTGTGTAGTACATATTCTTGCACCTCATCAGTGTGTGACATATTTTCCTTTAAGAACTCCTCCAGTACCCCTATCATCCAGACGCCACATAACGTTGGGTCATGTGAACAATAATCACTTCGTTATTGTTAAACTTGCCCCATATGGTCATGTCCCTCCGACTTCAAGTATGTGGCTAAGATACTGTTCTGATGTGTCAGACGGATGGCCGGCTGCTGATGAGGATAGGATGCATCAATTCCAGTCAATAGTATTTGGTCACGATATTGCAACCGTTGACGTTATTGAAATATTGTAGGATAAAACGTTGTATCATTTTACTATGGATTGTTTATTTCATATTGACAGATTGGTAGCATGAAATTTTATCATGTCTGCCTAAATGTGCAAATGTTATCATCTGTATGCTGTGCTGTGGTGTATCGTATCTATAAGTTATGCTCAACGATAGACCTACTAATCAAGTTTGCCTCTTACTAACTTTTTGGTGAACGGGTACAAACTGATATATACTAGATTTTGAATGCTTAATAACACACGCAATCTATCCAGATTTTCTTAAGGGTGTTAATTAATACAAATAATGATAGTTATCACGTTGGTATTATATTATTTTATACGTATCAATAATGTTGTTAACATCGGCATAAGAATATGAGTAATCCAATAGAATAAATATTAAAAACAAAATTTAGAACTACTCAGCGCGCACAACGGGCAAAATCGTTCTCAGCATCGCGATTAATAACGATTATCGTTACTAATGTCAATCCTGACAATCCATGTAAGATTACTCAGCGCACAAAATGGTTCAAATCGTGTTAAAATATAACCGTTGTGCGCGCTGAGTAAAATAACTAAACCACCGAATTTACTCGAAGCGCACAACGGGTTAAAATTTTTACCCGTTTTGACCCGTTAGGACCCTCTTTCACCCCTTGATAAATTCTGCTCACAGCTCACAGCCATAACCTTCCACAGATTGCTCAAGGCGGAATATCAAACGGCAAGTTTTTCGTAGATTGCTCAAGACGTACAGACGGAAATTCCAAAGATTTGATTTTTATTACTGGGCTCGACATTTACATCACAGTGTCAACTGCTGCGTTCAAACAAATCGGTGAAGCGATAGCAATCAATTTAGGGGTTTTCAACCTAAATTTGTCGAAATCGCGATTTGGTAAGTATACAATGTTAAGTACATTTTATTTGATATTCTTATTACAATGTGTAGAAATTGAAGGAGAAATTTTTGGTTTTTACTTGCCTGCAGATACAGTTGAGATTGATGGAGATGCTAAAAAATTCCGAGGTAATATTGATTTATCTTTACGTCTATAATGTAACTAATGTTTGGTTCCCGGTCCAATTAGTTGTATGAATTGTTTGATACAGGTGTATATGGATTATACAGCCGAATTTACAACGATTCAACGTTTTAAAAGTAGAGACGAGCTCTTTCAGTGGATAAAGAGCGTCGGACGACAACAGGGCATGTGATTGTTACCAGTGTGTCGATTATGAGTAAATCGTCCAATAGGACTCCCGCTGCCTACTATGCATGTGCAAGAAGCGGGAACTACAGGGGACACCGACCAGTACGAAAGAGCAACCGGCCAGTTAGAACCAACAAGTGTGGATGCCCGTTCAAATTGCGTGGTAATGAGGTGGGCGATGGCGGTGAGTGGAGTTTAACGGTCGTTGATGGCAGGCACAACCATCAAGCTGCTAATTATGTCGCGGGCCATTCCGACGACGGGATGTTGTAAGGAAAAGAGGTGGTAGCATTGCGAGACTTGGCAAATAGAAAGATGCCGCCATCAGCAATTTTGAAAGGCCTGAAGGAAACTAAATCCTTCAATGAAACACCAATCAAATCAATTTATAATGCACGTTCCCGATTACTAAGGGGGCAGAGTGTGGGTATTGTAAACAAGTTGAAGGAGTTAGCATCACCGTGTAGAATTGTGGGTGATGAGCTTGTGGTGCATGTGGATAATGTTGAGGAGGAACAGAAGGGAGATGATGAGAAGGTGGATGAGGCTGAGGAGGCGACTGCATTGGCTGCTTATTGGCAGGATGATGAGGTGGATCGTAATGCGATGGAGCAGGCTGCTGAGAAGTTGGCTCTTAGTGGGCAGGAGCAGAATGTTGCGGAGGAGGATGAGGTTAATGCAACGGATGAGAATGTGGAGCCAAGGGTGCATGATGTTTATGGGGAGGATGAGGCTGAGAATGCAGTGGCTGCTGAGTTGACTGTAGATGATTATGTTATTGGGGAGATGGTGGAGACGGAGGAGACGGTTGCCCTTAACGTGGAGGTGCAGAATGCTGAGGAGGTACTGGTGGAGGATAATGCAGCGGCTGAGACTGTGAAGCCGAAGGTGTATGAGGAGAAGGTGAATGAGGAGGAGGATGATAAGGAAGTGGCTACTGATTTGATTGCTGAGGAGCATACTGGGAAGTTGGTGGATACGGCGGGGCCGGTGGAACGTAATGTGGCTGACCAGACTGCTGAGATGGATGAGGGGGAGAATGCAGCTGCGGAGAATAAGGAGTCGCAGGAGGATGAGGTGAATGTGGAGGATGTGGAGGATGAGAAGATAGAGGATGCTGGGTTGATGCAAGCTGAGCTTACGTTGGAGTTGGGGGCGACGGTGGAGACGGGGGATCATAATGTGGATGCTCAGACTGCTGGGAGGGAGGAGGAGACGGATATGGCCTCGTATTTTGATGAGCACGAGGAGATGGATGGCATGCTTAAACAAATTTCTCCCCTGGTTGGTGAGATTTCTGATCATTTTTCGGATGAGACGGAGAAGCCTACAGTTAGGAGGAAGCCTGTTAAGGCTCCACGGTTGCATTCAATTGCGGAGCATACGGCAGCGACGAAGGAGAAACCTAAATTGAAGAGGCGGCCTTCGAAGGAAAGTAGTAGGCGTCCGAAACTTCAAATAAAGAGGCCGAAACCTTTGTTTCCCCGTGATGATTATGTTGATGATTTGCCTGCCAACTTCCTCATACCATATTATTTGGATTTTCATCCCGACCTACAATCCCTCATAGTGGGCTGCGTAGACGTGGTTTCAGATGGCAACTGTGGGTACAGGGCTGTGGCAGTTCAGTTGGGCTTGAAAGAATCCGATTGGCTGACTGTCAGAGCTGATTTGCTCCGTGAGATACGGACATACAGCGTCTTGTACAGGCGTGTTATGGGTGAGGATTCATATAATTATAATTTGAAGGCAGTGAACTATTTTATTACTGATGAACGTGCAGGAAAGGATAATTGGTTGCAGATGCCAGACATGGGACATGTCATTGCCTCATGCTACAACTGTGTAGTACATTTGATTGCACGTGATATGTGTGTGACATTTTTTCCATTGAGAAGTCCTCCAGTAAACCGAGCCTCCAGACTCCACATAACGTTGGGTCATGTGAACAAAAATCACTTTGTTATCCTTTAACTTGACCCAACAGGTGACGTCCCTCCGACTTCACTTATGTGGACAAGATCGCATGACGCTGTGGCCGATGGATGGCCGGCTGGTTATGAGCAGAGGATGCAGTCATTCGTTGTGAGGGTAAAAGGTACGGATATTGCTACCGCTGATGCTTTTTAGTATCTGTAAGATAAAATGGTTATCAATGTAATAAGTTTTTTTGGTATAAAAATGGACCACTTTGTAGGATGAAATTTTATCATGGCTTCCGAAATGTGCAAATTTCATCATCGGTATGGATTGATGTTGTGTATCATACCAATTACACCGAGCGCAACACTGCAGTAATATTGCCCGTTTTGCGCTTTGAGTAATTATGTCTTTACCTACAAAATTGCTCAACGCGCAGAACTGGCAATATTAGTGCCGGTTTTGCGCTCTGGGTATTTTTAATAACATCAACCTTTGTTCCAAATTGTTATGCGATGAGAATGTATCATTGTTAGTGTGTCAAATAGTCCAAGTGAGAGTAGGGTTATTGTATCATATATGTTATTGTCTGACAAAATTGCTTACCACAAACTCTCATTGATAAGTTTTGCCCGTTGAGCGCCTTTATTAGCCAATTTGTTAGTGGTTACTACAATTGCTCACCATTCACCACAATCAGAACAAATAATTTTGACCGGTTGTGCGCGGTGAGCAATTTTGTTAGTGCGAAAAAAAACTCCAACTCGTCTACTCAATAAAATTTGCTGATATATCCACATTTATTGCTGCTCGCACCGTGCAAATTTTTAATGGTTAACAGAATTGCTCACAACGCACAACGGCGATGTATTGGAACCTTTGGTCTTACTAAGAGACCCCTCGAGTCTGCAGAGCAGTGTTGGTGAACATACAGAGTAGGGATCGTTAATATACACCGGATTGCTACCAGCCGGATGTTCTGCTCAATAATGATTAATGCCTGCCTAAGTTTTGCGCGTTGGAATAAACTGTAGCCACTAAAAAAATAGCTCAACGTGCACAACAGGCAAAATTATGCCCTTAGGCTCGGGCAAAATTACGCGCACAACGGGAAAACAACGCGCACAACGGGCAAAATTACGCGCACAACAGGCAAAACAACGCGCACAACGGGCAAAAAGGAAAGCCAGGTGTTCGCTTTTTGAGCATATAAAAGGTAGTTTATCAACAATTGTTAAACGCGAACACACTTAGTAGCCTTATGCCCGGTGTGCGCGTTGAGCAAAGTTGCGACGATAGGCATTTGCTCAACGCGCCCCGCACGGACTAATTTTGCCCGTCGTGCGCTTTGAGCATATTTGTTGGATGCTGTAATTTTTGTTCCAACGGTCAATCATTCACATTCCAATTTTCATCATACTAAAATTGTGATTCCGCAACATGCCAACAGTCAAACTTCACTTAGAAACTTTACCTAATTGTGATTAAGACCGATACTTATTCATTCTGAAGACATTTTATATTAAATCTGATACCTAGTCAATCTGATTCAGAAACTGCATGCAAACCTTTAGATTAACGCTGATACATATTCAAACGGTGACCTTTCCAAAATGACCAACCCATTCTAACATACTGAAGTACGTACAGATACAGATCCAAACTGATACATATCCCTTTACTCTTACAAACTGATACATTTGATTGTCTTCGCAGATGTTTGCAATGAAGTGGCGCATGATCTACGTGCTTCCCCCTTCAACTTCCACGAGTTCATCGGGCGCCCATCTTCGTTGCGTTTATTAACGTCCTTGGATAGTTGGATATGAGTGTCGCGTCGTTGTAACCTGCAGTCAAGTATGTAGCCATGTCAAACACAACACCTGGAACGCCTATTCCCCTGTGGCGATGTACTACACGGGCAATGCGCTCCACATCTACGTTGCAGTTGCCGAATTTCTGCCCTGATCTGATCAAGATGATTGTCATACCAGATGTGTGCAATGACGTGGCACTTTGTCCTTTGTAGGAGACCCCGTGAATTCGAAAGTCGGCAGACCGTTTCGCTTATTACCGTCATTGTTGTCGTCGTTGTAACCTGAAGTCAGGACAAAAGACACCGATTGGAACTCCGTTACCGGAGACAATGTAAAACAACACCGGGTTGCATAAGAAGTTGTGTTTGGGAGTGTAAGAGATCGGAAAGGATAGGATGGAGTGTCTGTGCGTCAAAGATGATGTATAGTGAAACGATGAAGGATTTGATGGAGGAGATGGAGTGTATAAAGAGGAGATGGATATGGATATGGAGTGTATAGCAAGACACGCAAAACAAATACATAGCCACAATTCATAATAGGAGGGAATAACAATCTTACATGGTACAACACCCAGCAGCTTTCCTGAAACATGTGAGATAGCATAGCCAATATAACCCAAAAGAATATGGTATGATCATCGTACACATTTTTCATAGTGCTGTTTGGGACAAATTTTCTCAACGCAGTTGCAACACCCCCCAGCATTGTCGGGGATGCTTGATTATAAATGGACGATAGCCCTTCGTTGCATAAGTTTCCAACATGAACCATTTACCTTTACGTGAAAAGAGTACTGGATGAATGCTATCATCCATATCTATATCAAGCATGCACGAACAGCTGAAGGACTTATTGTTTCCATATGGAGGTTGTGTGGGCAAATAAAGAAGATGATAGAAGAAAGTAGACGAAGTTTAGAGAAGATGAGTGCTCGTTGTCCGCCATTAGGAAATTGGACCAATCATAATGAAGCGTATAAAAAGTCCGTGATCCTACAGTAATGCAATGGATCTCGGGAATCAACATTTAGAGCATCTCCAAAGGGGCTCCCTAAATTATTTTAGAATGTGGAAAAAAAATAGGTTAATTACTCTCCGCGCAAAACAATGAAACCCTGCGGTTTTTTGCCTTGATCACATAATAGGAAAATTACTCTCAACAATACTACTCTCCACTAAGAATTTTTTTAATACATTTTATTCGTCGCGCACACCGGGCTAAATAATACAGAAGCGAGTAACTATCATAATTGCTCACCGCGCAGAACGCATAGAAAACGAGAATTGCTCAATGCGCACAACGCAGAACGCATGACAGCGAATTGTATTGATGAGAATAAGTAGAGTTAATGTGTGGCTACATCGAAGACCCCGTCATGCTACAGAGGGGTTCTCGTGAATATACAAAAGACTGCTCGTCAATCTACAGCGGATTGATATCAGACATAAGAAGAGACTTTAATTGTGATGGGAGAGAATTGATGTAGCTGGAGCGATTTGAAAGCTCTCAGGGAGACCTTTGACCCAAAAAATGACACAAATGTCCTCAAAAGCAAGAGCAACTGTGACCCAGTGGAGAACTTTGTGGCAGGTCACCCTCACTGGGACAAAATTGGTTGTGTGCTGTGAGCAATTCTGAGGTTTGAGTGGTTTTGTGCTCTGAGCAATTCTGATTTTTGAGAGGTTGTGTGCGGTGAGCACTTCTGAGTTTGAGTGGTTCTGTGCGATGAGCAATTTTGAGTTTTGAGTGGATTTGTGCGCTGAGCAATTCTGAGTTTTGAGTGGTTTTGTGCGGTGAGCTTATTCTGAGTTTGAGTGGTTGTGTGCGGTGAGTAATTCTGAGGTATGAGTGGTTTTGTAGCCGCTTACTTAATTGCTCAACGCTGAGACATAATTGCTCAAAGCAAAGAAAGAAAAGCCTAACCATGAAGTTTGAAAGGGGGGCGAGACGCCCCCGTATTCGATTTCTCCTCACAATCCCAGGGCGTTAGGGACGATTTGCCTCTAGACACTCCTCCCCTCTCAAAAGAAACCTCCCGTTGGCCCGATCGTTGGATAGGCCCTCCGTTGATACCGGACCTCTCCTTCCCGACGAGTTATTCCTCTTACACATGGAGCGGCCCGCCTTCCACTCCCCAACTTCCCTTGGAGAACTTACGACAGGGGACTTAGGGCGGACCGCTCCCCCCCCTCCAGCGCATACTCCGTGACGACCTCCACCTCCGGGGGAGGCGTCGCCGTCCGCGGGTTGTCGGTCCAAATCACCGGTGAAGGCATCGACATGCCAATCACCCCACTGGGCACCACCGTTCCCAGGCAACGGGTCCCTCCGCCATCCAACGGTCTGCCTTCCACTCAACGACCTCCCGTCGCACATCCTAAAGTGGAACGAAACCCCAGCCCGCCATCCAACGGCCTGCCTTCCACTCCTCGACCTCCCGTCGCACATCCTGATGCAGTTTACAGTAAATTGAAACGAAACCCCAGACCGCCATCCAACGGCATGCCTTCCACTCCTCGACGGCACCCCAGCCCACCATCCAACGGCCTGCCGTCAACCACTGGCGTCTTTATCGATGTATTGTAAAGAACGCGAAAATGTCCCTCCAAGCAAGTTGTTAAATTCCGTCTATGAGAAAATTAACTTGTTTACATGCAAACTTTTAGATTATCTCTGATACATAATCAATCTGAAGACATTTTAGATTAAATTGGCTACATATTCAATCGACTTCGTAAACTGCTTGAAAATTTTTAGATGATATCTCATACATATTCCAATTGATGACATTTTCAAAATGACCCAGCCATTCAAATATATGGATGTACATACTGATACAGAACAAAACATATTCATTACCCCATGCTCTTTACAAACTGATACATATGATTGTCTTCGTAAGATGTTTGTAATGAAGGGGCTTTTTACGGGATAAATTGTCGGCGTGATCTGCGTGCTTCACCCTACAACGACGCCTGCAATGACGACACTCCTATCCTGCCTACGGTTGCCGAAAGTCGGCAACGACGTTAACTAACGCAACGAAGCGACGCTCTTCATTGAGTTTATGGACGTGTTTGCCAACTTTCTGCCACCGTAGCCCGGATAGGAGTGTCGTCATTGCAGGCGTCGTTGTACCCAGCTGTCAAGTATGACGCCGGTTCAAAGACACCGAAAAGAACTCCGATTCCCAAGAGGCGGTGAACACCAACACATGGTTGCGTTATAAATAGAATGAGATTTTCATCTTCGAGATCGGAAAGGACAGTAGGAGGTGTTTATGTGTCTTAGACGATCTATAGTACAAAGATGAAGGGGATGGAGGAGGAGATAGAGTGTAAAGAGGAGATGGTCGTTCCACGTGCATGCTTGATTATAAATGGACGATAGCCATTCGTTGCGTTTATTACCGTCGTTACAGTTTCCAACATCAACCATTTATCTTTGCGTGAAACAAGTACTGGTTGAATTCTATCGTCCATTTCTATCTCAAGCATCAGGCCCGAACAGTAGAAGACCATCTCATCTTTACACCCCATATCCATCTCCATCTCGTCTATTTCTACCTCATGCATCATGCTCGAACATAAGAAGACCTTATTGTTTCCAAACGGAGGTTGTGTGGGCAAAAAGAAGAAGATGATATAAGAAAGTAGAGGAAGTTGTGAGAAGATGAGGGCTCCTTGTCCGCCATTTATAGGGGAATTGGACCAATCAATATGAAGAGTATAATAAGGAAACAAAATAGGTTAATTACTCTCCGCGCAAAACAAGGAAACTCAACGGTTTTTCGCCTTGATCAACAATGATGCCAATTGGAAAATTACTCCCAACAATACTAAACTCCACTAATCCTTTTTAATACATTTTATTCGACGCGCACACCGTGCTAAATAATACAGAAGCGAGTAACAAACTAACAATCAGAATTGCTCACCGCGCAAAACGCATGGAAAACTGGAATTGCTCAAGGCGCACAACGCACAACGCATGGCAGCGAATTGTATTGGTTTATGAGGATGCGACCGAAGTAGAGTTAATTTGTGGCTACATCGAAGACCCCGTCATGCTACATGAGGAATTCTCGTGAATATACAAAAGACTACTCGTCAATCTACAGCTGATTGATACCAGACATGTGCATTTCTCAAGAATGTTAGACCGGCCTGTGGGATGTGAGCTGGAAAAATTAATAGCCGCTAACATAATTACTCAGAACCAACAAATTTATGGTCGTTGTGCGCGATGAGCAAATTTTTAATGGTTTAAATAATTGCTCATAGCGAACAACAAGCAACGACAGGTGTACACGCTTTGAGTCGTTGTGCGCGTTGAACAAATTTTTAATGGTTAACATAATTGCGCAAAGCGCAGCAGACCAAGTAAAGACATGTGTTCGCTTTGAGCATCTAAGGTATTTTATGGACAATTCTTTAACGTGCACAACCAGCAAAGTTATGACCGTTGTGCGCGTTAAGCTAAAGTTGCGTCGATGACAAATTTGCTCAACGCCACCACGGGAATAAATTTGTCGGTTTTGCGCTTTGAGCATATTTGTGAGATGCTATAATTTTGTAGATTAAACCGCAGTGAATCAATCACATTCCAAATTTCATCATACTTAATCTGAATCCCAATCAAGCCTACATCCAAACTTTTAGATTTAAGTCTTATTATACTTGTTCAATCTGAAAACATTGTAGATTAAACCGGATACTTTTTCACTCTGACTCGGAAATTACATGCAAACTTTAAAATTAAATCTGATACTTATTCAATCTGAAGACATATTCAATTGAATTCAACTATATTGATGTACATACTGATACAGATCCAAACTGATTCATTAGCCTATGCTCTTACAAACTGATACATATGATTAAGCCTGGATGGCGGCTCTTGGTCACATAGGTTGGCGGTGCAGGGCTACCGTCCCTCCGAGGCACAAGCAGTCCCTCCTCTTGTTTTCGATCTCTTGTCTCGCAGCCAAATTGAAGAAGATAATGATGAAGAATCTAGTCAGAATACGAAAAGAGGAGAAATTCGTGTTACTGTTGATCCAGAGGTCATAGAATGCTTCGTTGCATGCGAGCCCTTGCGGTGTACATCGACCACGTTTACAGTTACCGTGCTCAGCGTATTTGTCATGCAATCCGAAGGCATCTGCTGATCCCAATATTCTAGCGCTGAAGCTTCCGGGTCTGGAAAATCAAACATTTCATCCTGGTAACAAAACAGAATGCTTAATGCCATCGTACATACATACGTAGTTTTGAATTATTCAGAGGAAATAATTAGCAAATTTGTACTTACTCCAATTACTAGATCCTCCAGGTTCAGGCAGCTATTCAGCAAGCATGACAGGATTGAAAATGTGGTTGTTGTGCAGGGTTGCATTCTGAGGGTGAGTTCTTTCATCTTCGGCAAGAGACACCACAGAGTCACGGGCATGGTGGAAGGCGAAATCCTCACATCTGGAAACCATTTTTCGGGCATGCCTGATTATAAATGGACGAACAGCTGAATGAATGCTATCGTCCATATCTGATATCTATATCAAGCATGCATGAACAGCTGAAGGACTTACTGTTTCCATACGGAGGTTGTGTGGGCAAATAAAGAAGATGATGATGGAAGAAAGTAGATAAAGTTGTGAGAAGATGAGTGCTCGTTGTCCGCCATTTATAGGGGAATTGGAGCAATCAAAATGAAGCGTATAATAAGTCTTTGATCCTACAGTAATGCAATGGATCTCGGGAATCAACAATTATTTACTCAACGCGCAAACCGCGTAATACCAACGCGAAAATCGCGTAATCTCAATTATTTTAGCATCTGGATCAAAATAGGTTAATTACTCTCCGCGCATAACAAGAAAACTCAACGATTTTTCGCCTTGATCAACATTGATGCTAATAGGAAAATTACTCCCAACAATACTACTCTCCACTAAGATATTTTAATACATTTTATTTGACTGCACCCCGGGCTAAATAATATAGAAGAGAGTAACTATTAAAATTGATCACCGTGCAAAACGCATGGAAAACGGGAATTGCTCAATGCGCACAACGCAGATAGGTCAATGAGGATGTGACTGCTGCAGTAGAGTTTTACTGTGTGGCTACATCGAAGACCCCGTCAAGCTACAGAGGGGTGCTCGTGAATATACAATAGACTGCTCCTGAATCTACAGCTGATTGATACCAGACATATGATTTTCCCAAGAATGTATGACCGGTGGCAAGTGAGCTGGAAAAATTTATAGCCGCTTACATATTTGCACAACGTTCAGTACCAATAAATTTATGGCCGTTGTGCGCGGTGGCAAATTTTTAATGGTTTAAATAATTGCTCAAAATGCACAACAAGTAACGCCAGGTGTTCACTTTGAGCCGTTGTGCGCATTCAGCAAATTTGTTATGGCTAACATAATTGCGCAAAGCACACAACATGCAGAATTATGCCCGTTGTGCGCGTTAAGCTCTAGTTGCGTCGATGACAAATTTGCTCAACGCCCCCACGGGAATAAATTTGACTGTTTTGCGCTTTGAGCATATTTGTGAGATGCTATAATTTTAATTCCACTGCGCACCAGCGCAGTGAATCAATCACATTCCAAATTTCATCATACTTAAACACGCACAACCAGCAGAATTATGCCCGTTGTGCGCGTTTAGCTAAAGTCGATGACAAATTTGCTCAACGCCCCCACGGGAATAAATTTGACCGTTTTGCGCTTAAAGCATATTTGTGAGATGCTATCATTTTAATTCCACTACGCACCAGCGCAGTGAATCAATCACATTCCAAATTTCATCATACTTAAACGCGCACAACCAGCAGAATTAAGCCCGTTGTGCGCGTTTAGCTAAAGTTTAGATTAAATCTCATACATATTCCAGTTGATGACATTTTGAAAATGACCCAGCCATTCAAATATATTGATGTACATACTGATACAGATCCAAACTGATTCATTAGCCTATGCTATTACAAACTGAAACATGTGATTGTCGGTGTGATCTGCGTGCTTCCCCGTCAACTTCCGCGAGTTCATCGGGCGACCATCTTTGTTCCGTTTATTACCGTCGTTGCCGATTTTCTGCCATCATCAGCTGGATATGAGTGTAGTCATAGCATGCGTCGTTGTAACCTGCAGTCAGGTATGTAGCCGTTTCAAAGACACCGAGAGGAACTCCGATTCACATGAGGCATCGAACAACACCAACAGATCAAAATACTAAACACCGCTGGTCTTTGAGCAACTTACAAGCTCAGATGCAGAACTGCATGCAGCGATGTGTTCCAGTAAGAGAATACTAAACACTGCATGCGGCCCCAACCTCGTCGCATCTCTTCGTTACAACCTCCTCAAGATCTGCTAAGGCGCACGTAGGTGGAGGGTCTTCGTTGTAGACAATGAAGGCGGATCCTACGGAGAACACACTGGCATTTGATGCGTCCATCACCAGGTCAACATTCTTCAGGACGGTTCGACCGGCAGCTAGAACCACCTTTTCGAGGAAGCCCCTGTTAGGAGGCTCGAACTGATCGGTGAAGTAAAAGCTTAATCCAGAGAAGATCTTCATCGCCTGTAAGAGACCAATATAAGAGACCAATATGATATGTGCACTACTGGACATGGGCCTCCGCACACGCTTACACAAGGAAAAGTGTTCATAAGATGGCTTCCTCCGATAATTATCCAAAGACTCAAATAGTTCAAAACATTTACCAATTCAAATAGTTCATAGGCGCGACATGCCGTCATTGGCGTGTCATTACAGTCACTTCCCTGCTCGTTTTGTAATTTCTGTCGCTTTACTTCTCTAGCATCATCATCATCATCTGTTCGGACGAGGAAATGGATGTGTGACTCTTCACATCATTTGATTTTCTGGAAATCTGAGACAACCATGCCTTTTGTGTTTCCGCACAGGTTCCAGCTTCTGCATTCTGAGACAATCCATCAACATCCGCTTTCTCACAGCCCTGTAATGGAGTTTAGATATGGAAGGCATTCATCGGGCATGCTTGATTATAAATGGACGATAGCCCTTCGTTGCGTTTATTACCCCCATTGCGTAAGTTTCCAACATCAACCATTTTGCTTTACGAGAAAAGAGAACTGGTTGAATTCCATCGTCCATTTCTATCGCAAGCATCAGGCATTAGGGCTCGCTGTAGGATAACGGAGTATACTCATCAATTTGAATGGTCAATTTCACACTAAATGGTTAATTTGAATGGCTCGCTGTAGTCCTCCGATTTCATACGTTTCTCCAGGGCATTCACGGCATTCACGATCCATTTATCCTACAGTAATGCTAGGGATCTCGGGAATGAACATCGTATTTACTCAACGCGTAATCCTAAGTATTTTAGGCTCAGCTGAAAAAGAGGCAATTTACTCTCCCCACACGACAAGGAAACTGAACCGTTTTGCGCCTTGAATTACTCTCCGTCAAAGACTTGAAAAATTCTTTATTTTCCAGCGCAACAAAAACAATCAAATTGTTGTTGTTGTGCGTGCGGGTTAATTGGTTCCACTATAAGCCCTTGTGTGTAATGTGGAGTCCTCAGATGTGAGACCGTGTGTGTACAGCGGATGGATATTGATTCACACTATGACTTTTAACCACCGCGCACGACGCGCACAACGGCTAATTGATTTCAGCCCTTCGTTGCGTTTATTACCGTCATAGCTTGGTAACGGCTATTTATTACTAATGTATTTTACAAATCACGTGACCAAATTTAATAATTTTAGTACCGATGGAAATATCTCAATTATACCTACTACATGAGACCAATATTGGATATTTTTCGAGCAAATTTAAAATATTTACAATATTACAAGAAATACTAAATACTTAAAAATTAAAAAAAATTTCATCCTGGTAACAAAACAGAATGCTTAATGCCATCATACATACATACGTAGTTTTGAATTATTCAGAGGAAATAATTAGCAAATTTGTACTTACTCCAATTACTAGATCCTCCAGGTTCAGGCAGATATTCAGCAAGCATGACAGGATTGAAAACGTGGTTGTTGTGCAGGGTTGCATTTTGAGGGTGAGTTCTTTCATCTTCGGCAAGAGACACCACAGAGTCACGGGCACGGTGGAAGGCGAAATCCTCACATCTGGAAACCATTTTTCGGGCATGCCTGATTATAAATGGACGAACAGCTGAATGAATGCTATCGTCCATATCTGATATCTATATCAAGCATGCATGAACAGCTGAAGGACTTACTGTTTCCATACGGAGGTTGTGTGGGCAAATAAAGAAGATGATGATGGAAGAAAGTAGATAAAGTTGTGAGAAGATGAGTGCTCGTTGTCCGCCATTTATAGGGGAATTGGAGCAATCAAAATGAAGCGTATAATAAGTCCTTGATCCTACAGTAATGCAATGGATCTCGGGAATCAACAATTATTTACTCAACGCGCAAACCGCGTAATACCAATGCGAAAATCGCGTAATCTCAATTATTTTAGCATCTGGATCAAAATAGGTTAATTACTCTCCGCGCATAACAAGAAAACTCAACGATTTTTCGCCTTGATCAACATTGATGCTAATAGGAAAATTACTCCCAACAATACTACTCTCCACTAAGATATTTTAATACATTTTATTTGACCGCACCCCGGGCTAAATAATATAGAAGAGAGTAACTATTATAATTGATCACCGCGCAAAACGCATGGAAAACAGGAATTGCTCAATGCGCACAACGCAGATAGGTCAAAGAGGATGTGACTGCTGCAGTAGAGTTTTACTGTGTGGCTACATCGAAGACCCCGTCAAGCTACAGAGGGGTGCTCGTGAATATACAATAGACTGCTCCTGAATCTACAGCTGATTGATACCAGACATATGATTTTCCCAAGAATGTATGACCGGTGGCAAGTGAGCTGGAAAAATTTATAGCCGCTTACATATTTGCACAACGTTCAGTACCAATAAATTTATGGCCGTTGTGCGCGGTGGCAAATTTTTAATGGTTTAAATAATTGCTCAAAACGCACAACAAGTAACGCCAGGTATTCACTTTAAGCCGTTGTGCGCATTCAGCAAATTTGTTATGGCTAACATAATTGCGCAAAGCACACAACATGCAGAATTATGCCCGTTGTGCGCGTTAAGCTCTAGTTGCGTCGATGACAAATTTGCTCAACGCCCCCACGGGAATAAATTTGACCATTTTGTGCTTTGAGCATATTTGTGAGATGCTATAATTTTAATTCCACTGCGCACCAGCGCAGTGAATCAATCACATTCCAAATTTCATCATACTTAAACACGCACAACCAGCAGAATTATGCCCGTTGAGCGTGTTTAGCTAAAGTCGATGACAAATTTGCTCAACGCCCCCACGGGAATAAATTTGACCGTTTTGCGCTTAGAGCATATTTGTGAGATGCTATCATTTTAATTCCACTACGCACCAGCGCAGTGAATCAATCACATTCCAAATTTCATCATACTTAAACGCGCACAACCAGCAGAATTAAGCCTGTTGTGCGCGTTTAGCTAAAGTTTAGATTAAATCTCATACATATTCCAGTTGATGACATTTTGAAAATGACCCAGCCATTCAAATATATTGATGTACATACTGATACAGATCCAAACTGATTCATTAGCATATGCTATTACAAACTGAAACATGTGATTGTCGGTGTGATCTGCGTGCTTCCCTGTCAACTTCCGCGAGTTCATCGGGCGACCATCTTTGTTCCGTTTATTACCGTCGTTGCCGATTTTCTGCCATCATCAGCTGGATATGAGTGTAGTCATAGCATGCGTCATTGTAACCTGCAGTCAGGTATGTAGCCATTTCAAAGACACCGAGAGGAACTCTGATTCACATGAGGCATCGAACAACACCAACAGATCAAAATACTAAACACCGCTGGTCTTTGAGCAACTTACAAGCTCAGATGCAGAACTACATGCAGCGATGTGTTCCAGTAAGAGAATACTAAACACTGCATGCGGCCCCAACCTCGTCGCATCTCTTCGTTACAACCTCCTCAAGATCTGCTAAGGCGCACGTAGGTGGAGGGTCTTCGTTGTAGACAATGAAGGCGGATCCTACGGAGAACACACTGGCATTTGATGCGTCCATCACCAGGTCAACATTCTTCAGGACGGTTCGACCGGCAGCTAGAACCACCTTTTCGAGGAAGCCCCTGTTAGGAGGCTCGAACTGATCGGTGAAGTAAAAGCTTAATCCAGAGAAGATCTTCACCGCCTGTAAGAGACCAATATAAGAGACCAATATGATATGTGCACTACTGGACATGGGCCTCCGCACACGCATACACAAGGAAAAGTGTTCATAAGATGGCTTCCTCCGATAATTATCCAAAGACTCAAATAGTTCAAAACATTTACCAATTCAAATAGTTCATAGGCGCGACATGCCGTCATTGGCGTGTCATTACAGTCACTTCCCTGCTCGTTTTGTAATTTCTGTCGCTTTACTTCTCTAGCATCATCATCATCATCTGTTCGGACGAGGAAATGGATGTGTGACTCTTCACATCATTTGATTTTCTGGAAATCTGAGACAACCATGCCTTTTGTGTTTCCGCACAGGTTCCAGCTTCTGCATTCTGAGACAATCCATCAACATCCGCTTTCTCACAGCCCTGTAATGGAGTTTAGATATGGAAGGCATTCATCGGGCATGCTTGATTATAAATGGACGATAGCCCTTCGTTGCGTTTATTACCCCCATTGCGTAAGTTTCCAACATCAACCATTTTTCTTTACGAGAAAAGAGAACTGGTTGAATTCCATCGTCCATTTCTATCGCAAGCATCAGGCATTAGGGCTCGCTGTAGGATAACGGAGTATACTCATCAATTTGAATGGTCAATTTCACACTAAATGGTTAATTTGAATGGCTCGCTGCAGTCCTCCGATTTCATACGTTTCTCCAGGGCATTCACGGCATTCACGATCCATTTATCCTACAGTAATGCTAGGGATCTCGAGAATGAACATCGTATTTACTCAACGCGTAATCCCACCGAGAAAAACGCGTAATCCTAAGTATTTTAGGCTCAGCTGAAAAAGAGGCAATTTACTCTCCCCACACGACAAGGAAACTGAACCGTTTTGCGCCTTGAATTACTCTCCGTCAAAGACTTGAAAAAATCTTTATTTTCCAGCGCAACAAAAACAATCAAATTGTTGTTGTTGTGCGTGCGGGTTAATTGGTTCCACTATAAGCCCTTGTGTGTAATGTGGAGTCCTCAGATGTGAGACCGTGTGTGTACAGCGGATGGATATTGATTCACACTATGACTTTTAACCACCGCGCACGACGCGCACAACGGCTAATTGATTTCAGCCCTTCGTTGCGTTTATTACCGTCATAGCTTGGTAACGGCTATTTATTACTAATGTATTTTACAAATCACGTGACCAAATTTAATAATTTTAGTACCGATGGAAATATCTCAATTATACCTACTACATGAGACCAATATTGGATATTTTTCGAGCAAATTTAAAATATTTACAATATTACAAGAAATACTAAATACTTAAAAATTAAAAAAAAATTCATCCTGGTAACAAAACAGAATGCTTAATGCCATCATACATACATACGTAGTTTTGAATTATTCAGAGGAAATAATTAGCAAATTTGTACTTACTCCAATTACTAGATCCTCCAGGTTCAGGCAGATATTCAGCAAGCATGACAGGATTGAAAACGTGGTTGTTGTGCAGGGTTGCATTCTGAGGGTGAGTTCTTTCATCTTCGGCAAGAGACACCACAGAGTCACGGGCATGGTGGAAGGCGAAATCCTCACATCTGGAAACCATTTTTCGGGCATGCCTGATTATAAATGGACGAACAGTTGAATGAATGCTATCGTCCATATCTGATATCTATATCAAGCATGCATGAACAGCTGAAGGACTTACTGTTTCCATACGGAGGTTGTGTGGGCAAATAAAGAAGATGATGATGGAAGAAAGTAGATAAAGTTGTGAGAAGATGAGTGCTCGTTGTCCGCCATTTATAGGGGAATTGGAGCAATCAAAATGAAGCGTATAATAAGTCCTTGATCCTACAGTAATGCAATGGATCTCAGGAATCAACAATTATTTACTCAACGCGCAAACCGCGTAATACCAACGCGAAAATCGCGTAATCTCAATTATTTTAGCATCTGGATCAAAATAGGTTAATTACTCTCCACGCATAACAAGAAAACTCAACGATTTTTCGCCTTGATCAACATTGATGCTAATAGGAAAATTACTCCCAACAATACTACTCTCCACTAAGATATTTTAATACATTTTATTTGACCGCACCCCGGGCTAAATAATATAGAAGAGAGTAACTATTATAATTGATCACCGCGCAAAACGCATGGAAAACGGGAATTGCTCAATGCGCACAACGCAGATAGGTCAATGAGGATGTGACTGCTGCAGTAGAGTTTTACTGTGTGGCTACATCGAAGACCCCGTCAAGCTACAGAGGGGTGCTCGTGAATATACAATAGACTGCTCCTGAATCTACAGCTGATTGATACCAGACATATGATTTTCCCAAGAATGTATGACCGGTGGCAAGTGAGCTGGAAAAATTTATAGCCGCTTACATATTTGCACAACGTTCAGTACCAATAAATTTATGGCCGTTGTGCGCGGTGGCAAATTTTTAATGGTTTAAATAATTGCTCAAAACGCACAACAAGTAACGCCAGGTGTTCACTTTGAGCCGTTGTGCGCATTCAGCAAATTTGTTATGGCTAACATAATTGCGCAAAGCACACAACATGCAGAATTATGCCCGTTGTGCGCGTTAAGCTCTAGTTGCGTCGATGACAAATTTGCTCAACGCCCCCACGGGAATAAATTTGACCGTTTTGCGCTTTGAGCATATTTGTGAGATGCTATAATTTTAATTCCACTGCGCACCAGCGCAGTGAATCAATCACATTCCAAATTTCATCATACTTAAACACGCACAACCAGCAGAATTATGCCCGTTGTGCGCGTTTAGCTAAAGTCGATGACAAATTTGCTCAACGCCCCCACGGGAATAAATTTGACCGTTTTGCGCTTAAAGCATATTTGTGAGATGCTATCATTTTAATTCCACTACGCACCAGCGCAGTGAATCAATCACATTCCAAATTTCATCATACTTAAACGCGCACAACCAGCAGAATTAAGCCCGTTGTGCGCGTTTAGCTAAAGTTTAGATTAAATCTCATACATATTCCAGTTGATGACATTTTGAAAATGACCCAGCCATTCAAATTTATTGATGTACATACTGATACAGATCCAAACTGATTCATTAGCCTATGCTATTACAAACTGAAACATGTGATTGTCAGTGTGATCTGCGTGCTTCCCCGTCAACTTCCGTGAGTTCATCGGGCGACCATCTTTGTTCCGTTTATTACCGTCGTTGCCGATTTTCTGCCATCATCAGCTGGATATGAGTGTAGTCATAGCATGCGTCGTTGTAACCTGCAATCAGGTATGTAGCCGTTTCAAAGACACCGAGAGGAACTCCGATTCACATGAGGCATCGAACAACACCAACAGATCAAAATACTAAACACCGCTGGTCTTTGAACAACTTACAAGCTCAGATGCAGAACTGCATGCAGCGATGTGTTCCAGTAAGAGAATACTAAACACTGCATGCGGCCCCAACCTCGTCGCATCTCTTCGTTACAACCTCCTCAAGATCTGCTAAGGCGCACGTAGGTGGAGGGTCTTCGTTGTAGACAATGAAGGCGGATCCTACGGAGAACACACTGGCATTTGATGCGTCCATCACCAGGTCAACATTCTTCAGGACGGTTCGACCGGCAGCTAGAACCACCTTTTCGAGGAAGCCCCTGTTAGGAGGCTCGAACTGATCGGTGAAGTAAAAGCTTAATCCAGAGAAGATCTTCACCTCCTGTAAGAGACCAATATAAGAGACCAATATGATATGTGCACTACTGGACATGGGCCTCCGCACACGCATACACAAGGAAAAGTGTTCATAAGATGGCTTCCTCCGATAATTATCCAAAGACTCAAATAGTTCAAAACATTTACCAATTCAAATAGTTCATAGGCACGACATGCCGTCATTGGCGTGTCATTACAGTCACTTCCCTGCTCGTTTTGTAATTTCTGTCGCTTTACTTCTCTAGCATCATCATCATCATCTGTTCGGACGAGGAAATGGATGTGTGACTCTTCACATCATTTGATTTTCTGGAAATCTGAGACAACCATGCCTTTTGTGTTTCCGCACAGGTTCCAGCTTCTGCATTCTGAGACAATCCATCAACATCCGCTTTCTCACAGCCCTGTAATGGAGTTTAGATATGGAAGGCATTCATCGGGCATGCTTGATTATAAATGGACGATAGCCCTTCGTTGCGTTTATTACCCCCATTGCGTAAGTTTCCAACATCAACCATTTTGCTTTACGAGAAAAGAGAACTGGTTGAATTCCATCGTCCATTTCTATCGCAAGCATCAGGCATTAGGGCTCGCTGTAGGATAACGGAGTATACTCATCAATTTGAATGGTCAATTTCACACTAAATGGTTAATTTGAATGGCTCGCTGCAGTCCTCCGATTTCATACGTTTCTCCAGGGCATTCACAGCATTCACGATCCATTTATCCTACAGTAATGCTAGGGATCTCGGGAATGAACATCGTATTTACTCAACGCGTAATCCCACCGAGAAAAACGCGTAATCCTAAGTATTTTAGGCTCAGCTGAAAAAGAGGCAATTTACTCTCCCCACACGACAAGGAAACTGAACCGTTTTGCGCCTTGAATTACTCTCCGTCAAAGACTTGAAAAATTCTTTATTTTCCAGCGCAACAAAAACAATCAAATTGTTGTTGTTGTGCGTGCGGGTTAATTGGTTCCACTATAAGCCCTTGTGTGTAATGTGGAGTCCTCAGATGTGAGACCGTGTGTGTACAGCGGATGGATATTGATTCACACTATGACTTTTAACCACCGCGCACGACGCGCACAACGGCTAATTGATTTCAGCCCTTCGTTGCGTTTATTACCGTCATAGCTTGGTAACGGCTATTTATTACTAATGTATTTTACAAATCACGTGACCAAATTTAATAATTTTAGTACCGATGGAAATATCTCAATTATACCTACTACATGAGACCAATATTGGATATTTTTCGAGCAAATTTAAAATATTTACAATATTACAAGAAATACTAAATACTTAAAAATTAAAAAAAATTAACATTGAAAAATAATATTATTTATAGTTTTCTTTCATGCAGAAATAATGCATTAGATTAACCTATTTTAATGATAAATATTTTTCATTAGTAAAGCATAAACAAAGAGAAAATAGGATTTGAAGATGGTGGGTTGGAGTTGCCCATCTTCAAAAATAGCATCTTTTAGAGATATTCCATTTTGAAGAGGGGTTTTTAGAGATTTGGGTTGGAGTTGCTATAGGGAATTGGAGCAATCAAAATGAAGCGTATACTAAGTCCTTGATCCTACAGTAATGCAATGGATTTCGGGAATCAACAATTATTTACTCAACGCGCAAACCGCGTAATACCAACGTGAAAATCGCGTAATCTCAATTATTTTAGCATCTAGATCAAAAAAGGTTAATTACTCTCCGCGCATGACAAGGAAACTCAACGATTTTTCGCCTTAATCAACATTGATGCTAATAGGAAAATTACTCCCAACAATACTACTCTCCACTAAGATTTTTTAATACATTTTATTCGACACGCACCCCGGGCTAAATAATACCGAAGATAGTAACTATTATAATTGATCACCACGCAAAACGCATGGAAAACGGGAATTGCTCAATGCGCACAACGCAGATAT